>PVKC010010701.1:0-25440 GCA_004027635.1 Crocidura indochinensis | reverse complement strand
TGTGACCCAAAAACCAAAAAAAAAATTTTTTTTTTCTAAAGAGCAAAATTTTAAGGCTATTTTGAACTTTTTCTATTACTATAATATTAACTTAGGTCTTATTCACTTAACATTTAGTTTTAGAACTAGACACTGCCATTCTACAACCACAAACTGAAACAATGAGGCAAGGAAACAACACTCTAGCCCAACATCAAGAATCCCAAGAATAAAAACGCAGTCATATTTTTCAATACAATAAAAATATAAATTTAAATGTATTTAAACTTTGATAAAAATAACATGTGTATATGGCTAAATTAAATATTTTAACAAGTATCCACACCCCTATAAGGCAGCCAATAATTATCATCCTTAATGTAATTTAAAAATCCTTTTATATATCCCAATTATTTTTATTATACACATCATTATGAATAATATTGGAAATAGATATTTAGAATAAATATTGGAAACTAAAAAGATAAATTTGTGGAGATAAGTACATAGAAATATAGCTCTGAAGTCTTTTAAATTTATTTTCTCACACATTTTTATCATTCCTTGTATATGTGCATGTAATTATATATATTTGTTTGTTTTCTTTCTGTTTGTTTTTGTTTTTGTTTTGGGACCACACCCAGTGATGCTCAGGGGTTTCTCCTGACTATGAACTCAGAAATCGCTCCTGGTTTGAGGGACCATATGGGAGGCCGGGAAATTGAACCACGGTCTATCCTAGGTTAGCGCGTTCAAGGCAAACACCCTACTGCTTGTGCAACTGTTCAGTCTGCATGTATATATTTTGAACATACAGGTTTCTCCTGAAACTCAAAACTATAATATTCTTTTTTCTTCAAATTTTTAAATTACTATCTTTATTTAAACAACTTGATTACAAATGTAGTTGGGTTTCAGACATATAAAGAATTACCCCTTTCAAATATAGTTGGGTTTCAGTCATATAAAGAACACCCCTTTCACCAGTGCAACATTCCCATTACAAATCCCAATTCAAAGCTATAATATTCTCATTGGTTGGTTATTGAGGGAGTTTTGTAAAATTATCTAAATTAATTTATACTAAGTATAATTTGAGCACTCTAAGACCCAAAGACAACTTAATTGATCTTAACAGGTAATAATAGCATTCTAATTTCAGATAGGTGAAAAAATTGTATTTGGTTTATCCTCTGTTCTTTCTCAGAGATTTAACATTTCTTTTCTTTTAACCTTATATTAAATTCCATGGCAGTAGTTAGGGCTTAAGAGGATTTCTACAGGCCTGATAATACTCTGGCAAACTGTGTGAACTCAGCACTTCTATTATAGTTCAGTGATCTTCTACCCAGCTGAGCTAGGGGCTGCCAAAGTTACATCACCAATATTTGGGGACCAAGGATATATAGAATGTTTGGAGATGGCACAGCACCGATGATTGAATTCAAAGCATGATCTCCATACTTTTAAACTATTTTCCTGGTTTTAACATGATTTTTATTGTTATTCTTTGTTGTTACTTTTTGTTGTTGTTATTTTTTTGTTTTGAGGAAGTCCTGCCCAATAATATTCAGGACTTCTATCTCTGTGCTCAGGGATCATCCTACTAGTATTTAGTGGGGTCATATACAGTGCGAAGGTTTGCTCTAAGGTAGGCCTAGAACAAGTAACTCCCTTAGCTCCTACACTAATCTCTCTGCGCCTATAGCATGTTTTGTAAAGTCAGTTTCATCTTCAAATTAATTTAAATTATCTCCAATATTTTATTATTAAAATATTCCTTTATTCAATATCTATAATCATCATTATAGTCATATAAGAGATAATTATTGGGATAGTTTCCTTTTAATGTATTAGTAAATAAAGGCTTATGTGTATATTTGAATTTAGAAATTGAACAACAATCTAAAGAGTTCTTAATAATTTATAGTTCTTCCAAAGCATAATGAAAATTATTACTCTACACTCTCCTCCTCTCATTTAGCTTTTTGAACTTAGTCAAATGTTGAGGTCAAGTTTCTTAATTGATACTAATAATAGAATATTAATTGAAAAATGAATTAACCTATAGAGACTTGAATATTTTAAATAGCCATTTAATTACTTCTATGATTTTTCTCTTTGCATTCATTTTAATTTTTCTATACTGGCTTATTATATAAAATATCTATTTATATTTAATGAAATTACTAATTACCTTATAACCATGACTTTCCTGTATGCCTACAGTCATTGGAGACTTGTAATGATAAAATGCTTAATTTATTTATAATCAAATTGTTTGTTTCTCCTAACATTGTATGTTAATTTTTTAATTTATCTAAAATCAAGTGTTTTATTATTTTATGATAAAATATACTAGTAATAGGTTCACAGTTTTTAAATCTAAGATGCATACTGATAATAAAAAATTCAATCTTTCCTAAATATACTGTATTTTTGTCAGTTGCCCAAAAACCTTCATCAATAGTTCACTAGAATTTTTCATTAATGTTTCATCACATTTTGATCTTTATTGATTTAAGTTTGATTATTTAAATCTACATGCTTGTGAATCAAAAACAAATTAAGTATATTTTATTTATTTAGAAGAAAAGGTTATCATTTAATGTTTTAAAAAGCTGAAAAACTTACTAGTACTTCACTGAAAATCTTTTCCTTTTTGTATGTCAATTTAGAATAAAGTTTAATCTTTACATGCATTATTTAATTTGGAGACAGTTTTTGCTTGTAAAACATGCAAATTTAGCTTAGCATAACACCCAAGTTATTCTGTTGTCCAATGAGTTAGGCTTTTCCAGTATTCTATTTTTCTCAGATATGCTTTTCAGTTGTGTATAATGACCTGCCAGAGAAAAATTGTCCTTGGATGGCTTTATGAAAAATTCTATCAATATTTGTGTGTCTGAATGTATGAGAATGTGTGTATTTGTGTGTGTGTGTGTGTGTGTGTGTGTGTGTGTGTGTAATTACTTGCTTTCCTGAGGAATGAGAGAGCACAGCAAACAGCAGTCAACAGTTTCTCCCAGATCTGTTTTCAGGTTTCTCTCCCAGCTGTGCTCAAAAGACTGAGGTGCTAGGGCACAAACCTAAGCTTTCAAGTCAAAAGATAGAAATCCCACATCTTTTGGATTACATCTCTGCCACAATTTAATGGTTAATTTTAGATTTAAACTTGACAGGTCTATATTGTATAGTAGTTTGGAAAATGTAAATTAAAGTTGTAAGAAAGATTTTTTGTTTTGTTGATTCATCCCCAGTTCCAATAGTCCTAAAGAACCAGAATGGCTGTTTTTACCTACATAAGATCCAGAATTTGATTACATAAACCATCACCAAGTATCCATGAGGATTAGCTCTAGGGGACCCCAAATCAACATGACTATACCTGAGTACTGATGTCAAGCCCATGCAGTAGAACCAAAATATTTTCAAGGCCTCTTGTTCTAGGGAAGCCCCCTAACAAAGGTATATATTTACTGTCATAAGTATTGAGTTGGCTTTAAATAAGACAGATTATCTATATATAGTAAGATTAATCCGTGGGGCTGCAACAATAGTATAGTAGTAAATGAGTTTGCCATACACGGGGTCAACTATTTTTCAACCCTGGCACTCTATATGGTCCCCAAGCACCATCAGGAGTAATTACAAAGTACAGAGTCAGAAATAACCCCTGAGACTGTCCATGTGTGGCCCCCAAACAAAAGTAAAACAGAAGCCATAAGATTGATCCTTATCCCAAATTATTAGTAAAGGCCTTGATATCAGAAATCAAAGTTTCCTGAAGGACGGACCTGTGCAGTGGCGCTAGAGGTAAGATGTCTGCCTTACCAGCTCTAGCCTAGGACGGACCGTGGTTTGATCCCCTGACTTCCCATTAGGTCCCCCAAGCCAGGAGCAACTTCTGTGCTCATAGCCATGAGTAACCCCTGAGCGTCACCGAGTGTGGCCCAAAAACCAAAAATAAATTAATAATAATAATAATAATAATAATAATAAGTTTTCTGAAGGAGAGGTTATACTTCAGGCACATTTTTCTGTGTTTTTAGTTCTCATACTCCATCCTAAAACATTATTTCTAACCTAAATTTTGAGCTCAACAACATATGTAATGTACAATATAGACAGGCTTCCAAGCAGTACTTAAGAAACTTGGGGTACCCTTCATAAGGATTTTGACATTACCCAGGGTTCAATAAAATGGCCCAAGGATGAAATATTTATTGAACACTGCAGTCCTGGGGATACCTGCTTTTGTGGTGCTGGGGACCTGCAGTCCTATACCCAGTAAAATTTGGGATACCATGTGAGCCAAGATCCAGTAAGGGTCAATATCATGCAAAAAAATGCATCTAAATTTTATTCTAATAGCCCCTGTTTTATGGATGCTGTTTAATTATTTCTGTATTGTGGCAACATTAAGTTAATAGAAAATATTGATATATTATGTGATGATTTATTAATATACTTTTTCTCAATTTTTTCAAATTTTAAGTTTAATTTTTCAAAGTTCAATGATTTGAGGCACATTGAATACTAAGGATTGTTGTTTTTGGATTAACATTAGTCAGAAAGAAAAATATAACTTTTATTCATATTTGAAGGACTTGTGTTAATTTATGCCATTTCTGATATACAGTGGTGATAAATGACTCATAAATATTATTATGATCTTAAAGTTAAAGTGCGTGCTCTTATTTATACAATAAAAATGTAAAGTACAGTTTTTTAAGTTCATCTCAAAGTGCTAAAATAAAAGATGTTGCTATTGTTTGTGGTAGTTTCTTTAATATCTTCTAGATTCACTTCCATATTACTTTGCAGTTTGTAGAACTCGAAAAGTGACAAATTATTTACCATATTGTTTAATAAAAATAAAATGGGAATTATTATTTATCACAGATTTTATTTTTACATATTGAATCTTAAAACTTTATTTGTTAATATCTTTATAATAAAAATGTATTCCTCCTGTCCTGGCATAGGAACAACTCAGGCCAGATAGGGTTATATTTTTTATTCTGGAGCTGGAGAGGTGATGCAAAGTCAGGGTGTTTGCCTTGCACTAGCTGACCTAGGACTGACCTCGGTTTGATCTCCCAGTGTCCCATATAGTCCCCAAGCCAGGAACAATTTCTGAGTGCAGAGCCAGAAGTGACCTGTGAGCGTCACCAAAAACCAAAAACCGAAAAAAAAAATAAATAAAACTTTTTCTTCCTTTTTTTTTTTTTTGTTTTTTGTTTTTTTGGGTCACACCCGGCAGTGCTCAGGGGTTACTTCTGGCTGCATGCTCATAAATTGCTCCTGGCAGGCACAGGGGACCATATGGGGCACCGGGATTTGAACCGATGACCTTTTGCATGAAAGGCAAACACCTTACCTCCATGCTATCTCCCGGGCCCCAAAACTTTTTCTTCTATCATCATAATAATTTTGGTTAATAGAGAGCTAATCATTTTCCTATTCAATATGATATGCTTGCCACCAATACATCAAGTTATTAAAGTGACCTCCACATAATTCTCAATGACTTTCATTATACTTACTAGAAGTATTAATTCGTATAATAAGTTATTTATTCTCATCATGCTGGAGTGCAAAAAAAAGAGAGAGAAAGATAAGTAAAATTATATGAAATACAAAAGGAGGGATCAACTTCAATATCTACACCAAAATAAGGACGTCAAAAAAAAACCAATCAATCAATCAATATATATATATATATGGGATGCAGAAAGGGAATGGGGAAGATGGGAGGGCAAACCTGGTGGTGAGTATTCCCCTGATTCAATGTTAATATGTACCTAAAATACTAATGTGAAAGATATGTAAGCCACTATGATCAAAATAAAATAAAATAAAAAATATTAATAGAAAAATAGCAAAAAAAAAAAGAGATACAGGATTTCTCCACCCTTAGAGTATATTGTCATGGGATAACTATAGACTCCGTTTCGGTTCATTTACTCTCCCCTCGATGCTTTCGTGGAGTTTGGAAGACTTCTGCTCCGTCCTAGGTGATAAACTATCCCTATTTTCTATCTAGCTAGGTCATTATTTCCTCCCACTTCTACCCCTAGGGTTTGTTTATCAGGGTTACAGTCCAGGACCAAGGGTTTGTCATCATTGTTCAGTATTGGTATTTTCCTTGTGCTGTTTCACTATATTTTGCATAATTTTATTATTTTTCTTCTGAAATACTTGCTCAGTATACTTTTCAATGTTATCCACATTGCAGACTATTGCATGATTTCATCTGTTCTTAGTATGTCACTGTGTACTTATATATGTGTGCATGTATGTATATATAGAAACATACATATATCAAAACTTTTCTATCCATTCAGATGTCATTGGACATTTAGGTTGTTTTCATAGCCTGACTATTCTCTTAAGCACAACAATGAACATAGATACACAGAATTTTTAAATTAGTGCTTAGGATCACAGAAGTCAGATTATTGTACTGTTCCGATTTTTTTCATCTTAAATAAATGAATAAAATCCAAAAAATAAGCTATTTATTCCCAATATACGAGTTTTGAAATTATAAGAACTGAATATTATTTTTTCTTGTTTTTTTTTTGGGGGGGTTCATATTCGGCAGTGCTCAAGGGTTACTCCTGGCTCTGCACTCAGAAATCATTCCTGGCAGGCTCCGGGGACCATATGGGATGCTGGGATTCAAACTACCATCCTTCTGCATGTGAGACAAACACCCTACTTCATGCTATCTCTCTGGCCCAAGAACTGAATAATATTTTATTGTCAGTGGAAGATATCTATTTCTGACTTTAGCTTTAATTTTTGTCTTTGAAATGTTCTTAGTTGTACATGTCATTTATAAGATGGTGGAAATTCTACCCCAAATTCCACCATTAGCTTTTATATATAGACTCTAAATTAATTTTATTCCTCTTTTTATTATTTTATTAGGTGTATTTATTATATAATCTTTATATAAAGTATTATAGTAGTATGCCAATGCATCTTTATTACTTTTCATCTTAAACAATTTCCTCTTTTTAAAAATAATTATACAATTTTTTCTCTTCTATTTTTTTCAGATATGATCTCTATTATACATTTTATTGATACAAATCATTTTCAGTGACAGCAAAGAAAAAGTGGGGAGTATCCATTTTTTCTTCAGTTTGTTAAGACAAGTTTGCAATTCTCTGTCTAGTTCTTATATCTCAGGTGTACAAAGAGAAAGCATCCAGTTTTGATCCTTAACCTATATTCTGTCTAGACTGTCTGCTTTTCACACTTAGACTACAGTTCTTCTATACAAGTTATTCATGATCTATGACTACTTATTTTTCTTTTATCTCACTGAAAGCTTCAACATCAAATATGATAGTTATATATTATCCTGTGAGCATGTAAGAACCTTATTGAGGAAATTTTATTTCATCTAAGTGCTCCTATTTGCCCATTCACTTTCATTTTTTGTGGTAATAAATAATATCTCTATTTTTATGAAGTGAGAAGGACAAAGTTAAAAGCTTTATATAATTTATAATAAATCTCAAACTAGAAAAGTCTACAAAAATAAACAATTAAAACTGTATCACGAAAATCAAAACATTCATTAGCCAAATACAAAATTAAATTTAAAGTAAAAGTAATTCCCAAATATCCTTTTGGATGGTATGGAGTAAACATGCTCCTTATTTTCAAGTTGCATCTAATATATTTAATTTCAGTACTTAAAAACTTTATATATTATTAAAATTCAATTTTATCAACTTTTTTGAAAAAATTAAAATGATAAAGGTTTTAAATAGATATGAGAAAGAATAAATATATTTTAAGTATTGAGAATAAAAATCATGTCTTCTTGATTTATGATATATAAATGTAATATTTATTCACGTATACATAATTTAGCTTGCTTTATTTTCTTCCACCATCAATGCAAATTGTCATTCATCGTTTTTATGCTTCACAAATTCTAGTTTCCATTTGCAAAGAAAGATAGCTTTGTTTAATATGTTGTATAGAGAAAGAAACATATGTCAATTCAATTTATTCCTTGATTTTTGCCATTATTCTTAATGTGCCATATTTTCCCATATTTTAATTTGATTATTTAATTTTGGTTCAATTATTTAAACTATAAACTCAATGACAAATAGTAAATTATGGGAACTAAATTAATTCATTTAAAAATAAATCATTGTAAATGGTTTCAAGTATCTTTCATATAAGCCATATAACAGAATTCTAGATTTTAGATGTCTTCATAGGAGGGTGGAAAATAAAGAAAATGAATAAATTAGGTAACACTAGCATTTTAGATAGAAAATCAAGGAAATGAATTTTTCTATTTTACTTGCAATGTCCATTGTCTATAGATATCTAGAGAACAGTTTTACCTTAAGCAGGGATAACCAAAAAGCATTTGGCATAAAGTATTTTTAAGGGACAAAAAAAATACATACTTATTTATCAGTATATAATTTAGCTTAAATTTTGGTACTATTACTATCAAAAAGAATCTACCAGATAAAAACTATAATAGAGTTTTAGTTTAATAGATTTAATCTATGTGGAATCTGATACAATGACAAATATACTAGGTTTCTTCAGATTTTTAACATACCTATAGATCAAAAAGCAACTTGTGTGTTGCTTTTTTTTATTTACTCATTTGGTTGTTTGGGGTGTTTGGCCACATTCATAGGTGCTCAGGGGTTACTCCTGTATTTGTACTCAGAAATCACACCTAGCAGGTGTAGGGGACCATATGGTATGCTGGGGATTGAACCCAGGTTGAGTACATTCAAGACAAACATTCTAACCACTGTATTATCATCCTGGCCCCCTGTGCTTTATTTAATAAAATAACTTCTATTAATCTTTTGTACAATTAACTAAAAGGCAAATCCATAAAATATCTCTTTATTAACTTTTAGAATTAATAAGAAAATAATTTACAAATAAAATTATTATTCACATTTTGTTGGATCATATTTATCATTACTACTTTGACTAGTTTAAACTACCAGCAGCAAAAATATGAAAAATTGTATTATCATTGTTATTATTACGTGTTATTATCATTATTGTTTGTGCCTACCACTTTCCTTAAATAAGTGATACAATGCAACTTGGATAACAAAATAGAAGAAATTTGAGGAGCTCAAATTATCTTAGAAATCATATTAATAAATAATGCTAAATTTTATAATATGTAATGTTTTAAAATATTAGTTACAATAATACAATGCTATTATAAGGATACAGAAGTATTGTTAAGAATCATATTCTGAGGATTGTGTACATGATAAGACTATTTTTGTTTTGCTTTGGGTTTTTTGTTTGTTTGTTTTTGGATTACACCTGACAATACTTAGAACTAGCTCCAACTCTTAGAATTACTTTTCGATGAACCTGAGTACCAAATGTTAGAAGTATCAAAATAGGCATTCTGTATCCAAAACCTACTCAGTTCTTTAAGTTAATTTGATCCTTTAATGTAAAAGTTTATCACAGTTGTAGAAACATAAATGACTCTAAAAAATAAAAAATGTAGTACATTAATCAGAGTCATTAATATCTCAAGATTCAAAGTAACCTATGAAAAATATTATCTCAATGTGCTGTTATCAATAAATTAAATATTTGAGTGTAAAAGCATAATAGACACCAAAAAATACATTTGTAATTCACACAAAGAATTCACAAAGAAAGAATCATTATATTCTGAAAGATAGATAAAATAAGATGGGATCGAATAGATAGTACAATAGGGTAAGGTATTTTGTTCCCATGCAGACAAACTGGGTTTGATCCTGGATACAAGTGCCTTCCTGAACACTGTTCAGGGTGATCTCTGAATACAGTGAAATGTGGTCCAAAATACTATTACAGAAGACAGATTAAAAAATAATAGACAAGAATGCATAAAATGATTGTTGGAACAGGAGTGTTCATACTTCAAGCAAACTGCTTTCCTTGCACACTGTATATTATGGCTTCTTTTTTATAAGAATAATTTTCATTTTGACCACAGTGGATTATATATCTTTCACAGTAATATTTTAGGTGCATACTAACATTGAATCAGGGGAATTCCCATCACCAAAGTTGTCCTTGCTTCACCACGGATCCCAGCTTGCATCCCAAATACCCCTTCCTTACTCCCCGGGTGACTAGTATAAGTGGTCTCCTCTGTGTCTAGCTTGTTGTAGATTGGGTATAATTTGAATAATCCTAACAAATATATTTTATAGTTTGGCACCAACAAATTTTAGACACTATCTGCATAAAACAAAACTACATTACCAAAACTATCAATAAGCATGCATAGTAAAGAGGGTTAGTAATCCTTAACATTATTAATTTGAATCTGGATTTAAAACATTAACATTTTTGGTCAGAGAGATAGTACAGTTGGCAAGATAGGACAGCCTTTTAAGAGGATAACCCTATTTGAGCCCATCACCCTGTTCAATAATTCTCCCAAGCACCACTAGGAGTGATACCTAGGAACAGAGCTAGAGATAAGCCCTGACACTGGTGTGTGGAGCCCCTAAACTAAAAATAAATAACAAACTAACAAACAAAACCCTGGAGATTACATAGGACGTGTAGGACCACACTGAGAGATACCATGGAAAATTGGAATGCATTGTTGATACTGTTTCTACTTCTGTTGTCTTTGAAAGTAGTGGAGCAGAATTTTTTAATTAATATGTTTATTTAAACACCGTGATTCTAAATATGATTGTAGATGTGTTTCAGTCATGTAAAGAACACTCCCCCACCTTCAGCAGTGCAACATTCCCATCACCAATGTCCCAAATCTCCTTCCTCCTCACTCTACCCCCACATGTACTCTAGACAGGCTTTCTACTTCATTCATTCATTCACGTTGTTATGATAGTTCTCAATATACCGTAGTTATTTCTCTAACTGAACTCCTCACTCTTTGTGGTGAACTTCCTGTCATGAGCTGACTTTACAGACCTCCTCTCTTTTGTCTCTAGGAATTATTGTAAAAATGTGTTTTATTTTTCTTAAAACCTATAGATGAGTGAGACTATTCTGTCTATCTCTCTTCCTCTGACTTCTTTCAAACAGCATAATGGACTTATGAACATCCATGTATACGAAAATTTCATGACTTCATCTTTCCTTATGGCTGCATAATATTCCATTGTGTATATGTACCACAGTTCCATTAGTCATTCATCTGTTGAAGGGCATCTTGATTGTTTGCAGTGTCTGGCTATTGTAAATAGCACTGCAATGAATATAGGTGTGAGGAAGGAATTTTTGTATTGGATTTTTGTGTTTCTAGGGTATATCCCTAAGAGTTGTATAGCTGGATCATATAGGAGCTCAAATTCCAGTTTTTGGAGGAATCTCCATAATGCTTTCCATAAAGGTTGGGACTAGAAGCATTCTCACCAACAGTGAATAAAAGTTCCTTTCTCTACACATGCATAACAGTACTGCTTGTTCTCATTCTTTGTGATGTGTGCCAATCTCATAGTTGTTTTGATTTGCATCTCCTTGATGATTATGATGTGGAAAATTTTTTTCATTGCCTTAGCCATTTGTATTTCTCTTTGTCAAAGTGTCTGTTCATTTCTTCTCCCCATTTTTTGATGGGATTAGGTTTTTTTCCTGTAAAGTTCTGTCAGGGTCTTGTATATTTTAAATATTAGTCTATTATCTGATGGCTATTGGTGAATAGTTTCTCCCACTCGGTGGCTCTTGTATCCTGGCCACTATTTCCTTTGAGGTAAAGAAGCTTCTCAGCTTAATATATTCTCATCTATTTGTCTCAGTTTCCACCTGTTTGGAGAGTGTTGTTTCCTCCTTAAAGATGCCTTTAGTCTCAATGTCATAGAATGTTTTACCTACATGTTGTTCTATATAACTTATGGTTTCAAGTCTGATATCAAGATTTTTAATTTTCGGATTTTACCTTCATACCTGGTGTTAGCTGGGTGTCTGAGTTTGCTTTTTTGCAAGTGGCTAACCAATTATGCCAACACCACTTGTTGAAAAGGCTTTTTTTGCTCCATTTAGGATTTTTTGCTCCTTTATCAAAAACTAGATGATTGTATGTTTTGAAAGCATACTCTGAGTACTCAAGTGGAGCATAATTTGAGAGGATGACTTTTATTGGTAAACTGAAAGCTCAGTGGGAAATTAAATTGCAATAAATAAATAAATAATTGGTCCAAATGATGACCTATTGAAATCAATCAAGAATTGGCAAAGTTTAAGCCAAATACTCAATTACAAAAATCTTCATATTACATTAATTATCTATGTCCACATACATACACATACTCATTTATACCAAATGAAGTCAATAATTACAGATAAGTTTACCAAACAAGTATAGGCATAGTGTGGGCCATAACATAATGTGGGCAGTGTACCTACTTCTCCCTAAAGTAGGAGACTGCTTGCATTACTTGGACAAGAAAAACATAGTCTCTTGTGGAAACCAGAAATTATCTCTATCTCCTGTTTACAGAGCATGCTTTCCATAACTCCTGCTAATTTGTTCACTTTTAAAACCTGGTAAATTATACACCTACCAAAAAAAAGTAAACATGCTGAATTATTTTGTATTTTTGTTTACATCTGAGAAATCTTCTCCAATTAATTTATAACAATTATGTATAATTACATTCTATGAAAACATTTGCAGTATGTTTTTTACCATCATTAGGTTTTCAAAACTTATAAATAAAATCATTTTATAATTTTTTCAAACATTCAATTTATAAAGTCAAAAGGTTTTATAATTTATAATTTTATTTACATAAATAATATTTAGGGGAAGCATTATAAAAGATTACATTTTGTTACTCATAGCTAAAGATGATCCAAATCAGAACTGAAGACATTATAGTGGGTAGAACACTTGACTTGCTTACAACTTTTCTTGTTTAATCCCCAACACAGTATATGGTCCCCTGAATCCTGCCAAAAGTGAACCCTGAGGACAAAACCAGAATTAATTCCTTTACAGAGTCAGAAAGCACCCACCAAATATATACATTTTATATACGTATATATGTGGACCAAATATACATATGTGTTTGTGCATACATTATTATCAAAACCGACACTTGAAATTTAAGATTATTAACATAAATTGAAATTTTACTCAGTATAGGAATTCCTTCACCTTTTTCTGAAATCCAAATAATCTGATCAAAATTTGTCAACATGGTTCTCCTAAACTATTTTTAACTGTGCAATGTAAGACTTCCTTTAAACTAAAAAGAATATGTAGCAATACTGAAAACTTCCTGACCTTTTTATATTAGGGAGTGTTTAGATTTCACACTTTAAAACATTTAAAAAATGTCATACCTACATGCTTGTTTTGGTAGTACATGTAACAAAAATACCGTGATTACATTGTCTGGAGCAGACTACCTTATTATATTATATCTGTTTCAAACAACCAATAATTTGACCAGAAACAATAATTTGACCTATATTAGATCTCACAATTTTTTTTTTGTTTTTTTTTTTTTTGGCCACACCCAGTGACGCTCAGGGGTTACTCCTGGCTATGCGCTCAGAAGTCGCTCCTGGCAGGCACGGGGGACCATATGGGAACCGGGGGATCGAACTGTGGTCCATTCTAGGCTAGCGCAGGCAAGGCAGCAGGCACCTTACCTCCTGCGCCACCTCCCGGCTCCCTCACAATTTGTAAATCTATTTAAATTCAGTCAAATTATATTAAATTAAAATTTTATTAATAAATAAAAAATTTATTAAAATAAAAATTAAGTCAAACCTATATTAAATTAAGTCAAATAATAGCACCTACCCTCAGGATAGAAGTGGAATTATGCAGCAAATAAATATGTTCTCACTAAAAATGAAATGCATTGTATATGATGACAATGCATTAATTAACTTGATGAGGGAAACTTCTTATAATATAACTTTATGTTAAGTTATATTATAAGAAGTTTCCCTCAAATGTAATGGCCATTTCTAACTGATTGAGACTGAAAAACTGAAAAGTTCCCAACTAACCTCAAAGTTTAGACAAAAATGAACACACTTTATTTATGCAGTGCATAGAGAATGTACAATGTTTGGGAGAAAATATACTATAATATTACTGTTGATTTTTTTCTAAATGCAAAATATTATTGACTTTTCAGTACTTATAGTCACTGACAAACTAGTTCATACTAACTGGAGGAAACTAAAGATATTGGTAAAGTATTTACTATACTATGTATGCTATTCCCATAAAGCTTTCATAATGTAACCAAAAATATTATAGTATTAGTTATTGATTATGTTTTTGTCTCAGTTGATTTGCCTGTTTAGTTTTTGGCACTAAACTTTTGGCAAAAAGTTTGTTTTGGCCTAGTCATGCAAAAGATGAAAACTATTGAAAACAAATAATAAATGCTTTAAACTAATATGCAACACCACCAAATTTTCCTAAAACTTTCAATTGCACTCTTACTTAGCAATTGATTATTTATTAATTCATGAAAATTTTTCTAATGTATATAATTGTATTAAACAATAATGTAAAATAAGTTTCAAAGTAGTTCTATATGAAAAGGTGTTCAGCATCACTAATAATCAGGAAAATGAAAATCAAAGTAATACCTGTCAGAATGACTGTTATCAAAAATAAAAAGGTATTGATGAAAATGAGAAAAGGAGCTTATACATTCTTGGTAAAAATGAAATTTTTTGTAGTTGCTGCATAAAGCAACATGAATACCAACTTCCCTCCCCAATTAAAAAAATGACCCACCAAGGAGAGATAGTAAGTGAATAGAGCTTTTATATTGCATGCATCTAACCTACGTTTGATCCCCAGCATCTCACATGGTCCCCTAGCTCTGTCATAAGTAATTACTGAGTGCAGAGGAACCACCACTGCTGGTTCCAAAGCAAACAAAATAAAACCTAAAAAAAATATATTTGATTACTTTATTATATGTATACTCCTAGTAACAAAAGGAACCGGTATCGCTGAAATAACCATATAATAAAGTATGAATTCTAGATCTATATATTTTTCAAATCTTAAAGTATGATGATAAACCCCAAGTAAAACAAATCTTAAAATGTGTTGTTTTATATATTTCTTAGTCTACTACCCTTTCTTGAAAGGTTGCCCACAGTTGCTTTATTTCACCGCTTCTCAATTATTTTCTGTCAAGCCCCCTAGGAAGAAGAAAATATTTCACTTCCCCACCCCGCGCGGCTATAAAGAATATCTTTATTAAAAATATTTAACCTGCAAAACAAAAATATATAAAATAATTTGAGCTAATTTTTTAGTCAGAGGTGATGTCTTGATTAATGGCTACAATGAGCATGTTTTGCAATACATAGCTTTCAAAGTGAGGTTTGAAGTAGGACACAGCAACTCTCAGCTCCAGAGACATACAGAGACATAAACATGGGGCTTAGTTTGTTATGACCGTGTTTGTTGAGGTCAAACGCGACCCCCTTTATGGAGCCTCACACAGCCCCTGGGGGACGAGCCCCACTATTTGAAAAGCACTGCTTTATTTTAAATAAAAGATTATAATAAATTATCTTTTTAAATTCTCTTTCCATATCAGAATCCACACTTTAGAAATTATTACTTTTGTTTGTTTTTTGAGCCACACCCGGTGATGCTTAGGGGTTACTCCTGGTTATGCGCTCAGAAATTGCTCCTGGCTTGGGGGACCATATGGGACACCGAGGGAGGAACGGACGGTCCGGCGGTCCATCCTAAGCTAGCGCCAGCAAGGCAGACGCCTAACAGTTTCACGCCATCACTCCAGCCCCAAGAAATTATTACTCTGTTAAGTGTCCAATTTTTTGCTAGGATTTGATAACCTATCAGGTGTGCATTGAATAAATTCCAGCATAGGAGCAGCTGTAAGCTCTAGAGATGTTTTATCCTTTCACTTTCAAACTCTAAGATTGAACTCATGTATTTCATACAAACAACATAATTACTTGATGGAAATGACTACAAATAAATATAGCTAAATAAGTTTATGCAAATTTTTCTTAGAAAATTGAGTACTAAGTTTTTTATCACCTTAGCATTTTAGTGATATGGTAGCTTGAAAAACATTCCTTTGTATTCAAATTTGATTTTAAATGTATAATTAGAAAGTATTCATATTTCATATATCGCCACAAAATTTGTGGTCCCTTCCTTTTTCAAAACTCAGAAATTTATTATTTTTCCTGTGTTACTACAGAAATACAACAGCTTAAAAAAAACTATCATAAATGTTCTGGTTCAATTTTGGCAGAATAACAATATACCCCACAGTAATACTCCAAAATAAATTTGAATTCAAGCTCGCATTTTATTGTTACAAGAAAACAAGCAAGTTGCCAACTTTATGACTAAGAAGTGGAAAACATTTAAATAATCCCACTTCTGGCATACTTTACATTCATATACTATTTAATGTAATAAAACTTCTACCTGCATACTGACTTGTCAAAAGGAAATGAATTAGTATCTCATGGCACTGAGTATATTTGAGTATTTATCTGCATAAGATAATCAAGTATCATTGACTTGTAATGAAAAGAATAGCACAAAAGCATTAACATTCACAATATTATAATTTAATCTTACATAAACCCTTTCAATGCAAACATTTTGACTGATTAATACTTTAGTGGATATTCTATCATAAGAATGACTATACTCAATTACCTACCTTATGTATGCAATTAATATTTTCTACATTGAATTATGAGGAAAATATTTCACGGACTTATAAAAAGCATTCATTTTCTTAAATATATATTAGAACAGGCATATAAAAGTTAAAAGGATAAATAAATATCATTGAAATAAGCATTTATCTCAGAATCTCTTTTTCTTTGGAAAAAATCAATTTATTTTATTGCTCATAATAACAAAAATATAAAATTTTACTCTGAGGTCACAAAATGTACAACAGGAATTAAATTTATTACTTGTTTGATTTAAAAATTCAACTGCTTCCTACTGTGAAAAAATTCCTGTTGCAAAATTATAGTTATATTATCAGAAATATTTTATATGTGAATGACATGCATGCATGCACAAAACATAAGCTTGCATATGGGCATATCTACATAAATACTTGATTTCAAAATCATAAATATTGAAATTAAAAAATCAATGTCAATATTGTCCTTTCTATTTTGTTCTTTTATTTTTACTATTATCTTTTTATTATTTAATATTATATCACATTCATTATGACAGGATAAATTTATAATGTTTTAGGTAAGTATTTTTCTTAAATATTTAAAAATATTTTCTTTCAAATCTCTAAATTAAATGAAGTTTCATTTTAAGAGAAAACTTTGGTTGAATGTAAACTGTCAATATTATTATTAGGAATGCATTGAATACTACAATGTTATGGAACTCCTTACGCATTTTAGTTGCTTAAATTAGTTGCTTAATTTTAGTCTGGCAGTTGGTGTCTAGAAAATTATCAATATCTTGTAGCTTTGCAAAGTATTCATAATTATTTATAATGTAATTTAAAAATAATTTTAGCAGAAGCCAAATTATTGTTTTCAAATACTGACGATCCCTTTTAAATCATCTGAATTTTAAAACCCAAGATCACTTTTAAATTGTGAAGTCACTTTCATAGTTTTTTTTTTTTTGTTTTGTTTTTTTTGTTTTTTTTTGTTTTTGGGTCACACCCGGCAGTGCTCAGGGGTTACTCCTGGCTCCATGCTCAGAAATTGCTCCTGGTAGGCACGGGGGACCATATGGGGCACCGGGATTCGAACCGATGACCTTTCGCATGAAAGGCAAATGCCTTACCTCCATGCTATCTCCCAGGACCTGTTGTTATCATTTTTATATATGAATCTTAAATTCTGAGTTTCTAGAGGACAGATGCTATGTCCCGGGCCCTCACTTTCATAGTTGAAGTAGCATGGTCAATAATAGTCAAGATACATTTGCTTTAGGCAGCATTATTGTACCATACCCAATGTGCCAGAATCTCAGTGGGGTTCTTTCTCTGGTTCTTTCTTTCTACACTCTTTCTCTCTCATACCCCTTTTCTCACTGACTTGGTAAATTCAGTTCTACCTGTAGAGTATTAGGATTTTGTTGTTGTCTGTTTTCTATCCCTTGTTATTCTATATATTCTACATATTAAGTCATACATCATTTGTCGCTATCTTTGTCTATCTATCATAAATATGATTTTTTTTGGATTTTGGGCCACACCCAGTGACGATCAGGGGTTACTCCTGGCTATTTGCTCAGAAGTTGCTCCTGGCAGGCACGGGGGACCATATGGGGAACCGGGGGATCAAACCGTGGTCAGTCCGTCTTAGGTTAGCACAGGCAAGGCAGGCACCTTACCTCCAGCGCCACCGCCCAGCCCCCACGATTTTATTAAAGTTCTAGTAAAATGCAAGACTCCATCTTTTTTTATAGTTTGATATTTTCCCATTGTTTAGATATACCACAATTATTTGTCTGTTCATCTGTTCTTGAGTAGATGAATTTCCCTAATTTGCCTACAATAAGTAGAAATTTTTTTTTGTTTTTTTTTGGGGGGTCACACCCGGCAGTGCTCAGGGGTTACTCCTAGCTAAATGCTCAGAAATTGCTCCTGGCAGGCACAGGGCACCATATGGGGCACCGGGGTTCGAAGCGATGGCCTTTTGCATGAAAGGCAAACACCTTACCTCCATGCTATCTCCTGGGCCCCATAAGTAGAACTAATAATTAGAGCTTATGAGAAAAAATTCCAAGGAGTGGAATTGCTGAATTATGTCCTAGCTATTTTCAATTATTTATTCATCTGTTTTGTTTAATAATTTTTATTGTGACCAAAAGTGAATAACAAATCTCTCACAGTAATATTTGAGGTACATAGTGACAATTAAACATGGCCATTCCCAACACCAGGGATGTCCTCCCTCTACCCCCTTCTCAGCATATGTCCTTTGTCCCTCCCTCCCCCAGTGCTAGTATAACTTTCCCTCTGCGTATAGCTTGTTGTAGATGGGGTATCTATTCTGTTGTTGTTGAGTTTGGATGTGGTATTTAAGTATGATCATTTTTTATTTCTATTCAATATTCATATAGCTGTTTGGTCCTGGTACTGTTCATTTTTTATTTTCTCCCTCAATTTATGATGCAGAACATGATGGTTCAGGCTATGTGTTCTGCTCTGAAAAGAGAAAAAAAAGAAAGAAAAACATAACATAAAAAAACCAGTAAACAACATTAAATAAGAGACAGTAACTACCAAAAAAAGCACCCAGCAACAACAACAACAACAACAAAACAAATCACCAAATAGTAACTGCAAGACTGAAAAAGAAAGAAAAGAAAGAAAAAAAACGAAGGAAAAAGAGAAAAATAAATAAACATAAAACCAAAAACCAAAGGAAAGAGTGCTGGTGTGGCAAGGTTTTGTGCCCAACTTTTATGCATAGGCACAAGTAAGTATTGGGCAAGTAAGAAAGGGAATTACCTTGGTCTAAGAGATTCAGTGTTTCTCCGCCTTTGAAACATACTGCCATGGGAACAGCTACTGGCTCTGTACATGCTCATTACCACACCCCAAAGTCTTTCTATGGTGCCAGGAAACTTTCCACTCAGTTGTGGATGATAAAATCAGGCCTCTATAGCTAGAGAACTTGGTATTTGCACAAGTCCTAAGACAAAGTCTAGGATAGAGTCTTTATGATTCTAGAATTTCTGTTCCATGATTATCATTGTAATCAGCAGTCTTCTGCAATAAATGGTCTTGATTTTTGTTTCGATCATTGGTTAAAACCTAGGATAGAGTTTTTATTATGGTTCCAGAAGTTCTGCTCAGTCTCAACTGCCAAAGTTGGATATCTGGAATTAGAGATCTTGATTTTTGTACAGGTCCTAGGCTAGAGCCTAGGGTAGTCTTTCTTATTGGTCCCAGCATAAGTTCTGCCGAGTCATGGTTGTCAGTCAGTCTTCTTTACTTAGTGCTCTTGGGTTTTGCACAGATCAAAAGACAACATGTCTTCTGATTTCATCTTACCATTAGGTGATGAGATAGGACAACCTGCTCTTAGATCATATTGTTGTTGTTTCCTCATTGTTAAGATGTTATATTAAAATTGGTGCTTTGCCCCACCCTCTACCCTGGAACAAAGACATCTCTGTTTTCAACTATTTAAAACATATCCACACTGTTTTCCAGAGAGATTGGGGTATAAATGCACCAAGAATAAATGAGGACTCTTTTTACTATACTTTTTTATTTCAGTAAGCACTGGTTGATTCCAATCTTTTTAATACATATCATTTTTCTTATGTATGGAGATATGTAGTCATTATGATGTACATTTCCCAATTAATAAGTCATAATAAATACTTTTTTAAATATCTGTTGACTATATGTTTTATTTGAAAAAGTGTCCATTTTCTTCAGTTTGTTATGGTTAACTTTTTGTTAATTTTTATAAAAGCTTCACATATTTTACATATTATTATCCCTCCTAGAACTATTTGTTAAAGAGGTTTTCTTTTCTCCATATCATGAACCTAATATTTCTTTGTCAGAAATTAAATAAACATTTTCTTCTCAGATTTTAATTCTCCTCCATTAGACTGAGAGGTTTGATTTTCTTTTAACAGGCCACTATTTTGATTAATTTATTGATATACTTTAAATTCAGTAAATGCAATGATCCTCAACTTCTCATTCCCAGAATTGCTTTGGGTATTTGGGAAGTTTCAGTTTCTACATAAAATTTAGCAGTATATGTCTTATGTTTCTGAAAATTGTCTTGGAATAGACAGGATTAGTTACAATTACTTATCCTTTTCCAGCTATTATATTAAGAATTGGAATACTCTGATAATACAGAACACTTTAGTATCTAAATTTGCTGTGGACATGCTGCGTCCACAGCAAGACCTTATTGGGGTCTGAAAATCCTCACTGGGAATAAGTGGGAGCACAAGCGGACGAATATGAAATATGAAATAATGATACCACAAACAGTATGTGTGGGGTCAACGCATCTCTGGCAGGAGTGCGACAAATTTAATCTTCAGGCAAGGGAGTATATAAAGGGAAAAAGAGAGGCAGTCATAACATGAAAAGGGATGCAATGTACATTGTTTGATTTTAGAACAAATACACATAACTTTAGGTGGTTTCTAACCTTAGAATAGAATAGTTTTCAGTTAGGAGTTAGAAGATAAAAGGAAGACTAAATTCTTTTTTTTTATTTTTTTGGGGGGGTCACACCCGGCAGTGCTCAGGGGTTACTCCTGGCTCCATGCTCAGAAATTGCTCCTGGCAGGCACGGGGGACCATATGGGGCACAGAGAACCGATGACCTTTTGCATGAAAGGCAAACGCCTTACCTCCATGCTATCTCCTGCCGCCCCCCCTGCTAAATTCTTACATATCAAAGAACTTCCTGGCCCTGGGTGTCATTACTGATGTAAATTAAGGGATAGCAGGAATCCTCCTTTACTCCTGATAACAAATATTCTTAACCTGAGGGAAATAGTATTCTGACTAGGGGCTAAGACCCACTTCCTATGATCTGGTAATAGAAAGTGATAACACTAAAGAAAGGGGTACATAATTATACCTAGTAAAATAGCCTAATTCTACACTGACCAAACCTGTTTGTAAGCAGGTATTCAAAGTGACAGGGAGAGTCCCCAGGGAGAAATCATTCTGCTGTTGATGCTCAAAGGCAGGGAGAGAAGTCCACTGTCCTGAAGATGCTATATTTTGGCTTGGCCTTTGGAAGTAAAAAGGTTGACAATAAGAGAGGTAGCTGGCTGGGCTTTGAGTTGCAAATATACTAAGCCAGTAGGGAACTTCTAGCAGCTTGCTTTTGGTACTGAAATTTCTTTAATGACTGCAGGATAACTAAGGCCAAATTTCTGTAGTATAGCAGAAATGAATTAAAGGGAAAATGTTGTCACTACCATGTATGAAGTATGACAGAATATCGCCAGTGATTCATGCAAGGAGCAATAATTGAGTTCTCCAAACGGGCTTTCTGGCAGATATTTCTTGGGAGGAAAATTAGGCACTGCACCACGAAAGCCAAAAACTATGTTTGATGTGTGCTTCCTAAATAAATAGAGACAGTACCTTTGAGGGTAGTGACATAAATTGAATAAACTAACTGGTAAACAATTGTGAATGGATAGGAAAGATAAAACAGCAGCTAGAGTACTTTCTTTGCTCAGGAGAATAAGTTCATATGCCTACAAGATAAAGACCCTACACACAATATTATCACTCTGGCCCAAAAGTTACATTTTAATACATATATATTATATATATTTTATATATTTCTAGTTGTATTGTTCATGTGCTCTTTTTTGGTGGAAAGAAAACTATTCTACTGTGGAAATGATGACCATTTCTTTAAACTAATTTTTTATTTTTTGGCCACACCTGGTGATGCTCAGGGGTTACTCCTGGCTATGCACTCAGAAATGGCTCCTGACTTGGGGAACCATATAGGACACCAGGGGGTCGAACTGCAGTTCGTCCTATGCTAGCACACGTAAGGCAGACACCTTATGGCCTGTGCCACTGCTCTGGCCACATCATTTCTCTAAACTTAATGTAGTACAGAAGTTTTCTGTCCTTTAGAAAATGGCTTAACTATTCTGATTACAAATTATCTCTTTCATACTCTTCAAGCTCTGTTTTGTTTGCAATAGTCATTGATATTAGCAAGAAGATGGTTCAATGTAATACCATTTAAACATGTTAATAAACTATGGTAATCATAATGAATCTTATATTTAAATAAATGATAGTAGTAATATGGCATCATTAAAATAAGTTTACTTATTTTCTTTAAATAATTATATATATTTGAAAATTTTATTTTAGATAAACCAGCTCCATAATGTAGAATCTTCAAAGAAAGTCTTATAAGATGTATCTGAATATTACTTTTAATTTAGTGTTACTAAAGGTAAATTTAGTTGTGTTATTAAGACTATGTGAGTGATCATTATATTAACAGTAAATTTTTCAAGGGGAATTTCAAAATGAAACTTTTATGCATAACAATTAAACACATTTTATAAGATTAGTTTTTATTATTGATATAATTGTATCATTTCTATATATAATTGAAAATAAAGGGTATTAATTAGTGCATGTTTTTATAGAATTAATTTGTCGGTTCTAATTAAAATTCCTTTTAGTTCAATACCAGGCACTGTATTATTTTATTTAAGTCAGATGAGAACTATGTAAAGAATAGAAGTGAACGAAAATAATTAAATGAAGAAAAATGTGAACAATAAATTAGTATTTAACAGAATGCAACGTTTGGGAGGAAAAACCTGAGGAAAGAGGTTTAAAATCATCAATTTTTAATGATGCACAAAGAAAACATTATAATACGCTGTTTTCTTAGAATTTAAAACTTTATTACAATTACCTATATATTTTCTATTGGACCAAACACAGCTACTACTCCTGAATCTGTATTTAGGAAGTACTCCTGGCAGGCTCAGTACCATATGGAATTTTAGGAATCAAATCTGAGTTGGCCACGAACAAGGCAACTGTCCTACCAACTGTACTATTGCTCCAGGCCAGAAGAAATTTTTTTGTTCAATATCCAGCTTAAGAACATAATGCAAAGGGATTAAGAGCATATGTTACATTCACTAGGCACCAGATTTGATCTTAAGTTCCATATGCCTCCCGACTATTCCTAAGTACCACTGATTAGCTCTCGGATAGCCCAGAGCACTGATGGGCCTGGAGTACTGCATTGATAGGAACCTGTAGCAAATTCTCAGAACAGTACCACTTGACTGACCAACATCAATATGTCTGATTCTAGGCTCCTAAGCATCATTGGAGAGGAACCTATAATAAGTACATTATGAAGTATTCATCTAATGCCAGGAAAAATATAGTACAAATAAGGATATCTCCTCTCAAATCTGATGCATGAAACAGAATTTTCTTATGCAAGTGGGAGTGTGGAGATGAGGGATAAGAAAGGAACTAGGGGTAATGGATGTTAAAAGGATATTGATATTTGGTGAGTGAATTTGATACATAAAACTGTATGCCTAAAATATTGGTATGAATGTCATGTAAATATACTTTAATTTAAAAAAAACTAATTTTATAGATTAAGTGGAACTAGTTGGCTTCAATGTCCATAATTGTTAAGGCTAGAATTCAATCATAAGTTTAATAACGTTACAATTTGATATATTAATAGTAATGCATAGTTCCTAAAATAATGGCTTTTATAATTCAAATATTAATCAGAATAAAATATTTAAAAATTAAACCATAAAAATAGCACTGAAAATAATTATGTAACAAATATGGTGTCAAAATGACTTTCTTTATATTCATATATGCTTACTTCTATAATCACTTTATAAATCTAAAATTTACTTCAAAAAATTAATTTACATTTTTATGTTACTTTAATTTTAAATACTTACTACACATCAAAATTTTAACAGAACTCATAATACTCAACATTAATTAAAGAAACAACCACATAAAAATTCAGACAAACTAAATATACATTTCCCCAAAAGAGATATTTAGATGGGCAACAAGTACATGAAAAATTTTCTTGACATGCCTGAATATCAAGGAAATGCAAATTAAAATAACAATTAGATATCACCACTTGTGTAAAAATGACCTTTTTTAAAATAGACAAAAATAAAAACAAAACAAAAAAAGGAATCATCAAGTGCTGGTCAAGATATGTAGAAAAGGTACCATGGATTCCATCAATAGGAATGCAAAGAGGTTCAGCCTCTTTATTAAAAATAGTTTTGCCAGAATTTTAGAATTACTTTACTACTGAACAATCGTATTGTGTGCCTATACCAAAAACAAAACAAAACAAAACAAAACAAGATCAGTAAGTCAAAAGATACAAAAATACTTTATTTCCTAAATTCAGTTCATTCTTATTTATGTTTTCCAATGCCTGTAAGCAGTTTTGAGTGCTGAAGTACTGAAGTACAGATACATAGATAAGAAACTTTCTTTAAGATTCTTACTGCAAAGCTATAAAAAATAAATCTTGTCTTTTGTTATAACTTGAATAGAACTAGAGGATGTCTATTAAGTGATATAAGTCAGAAAATCAAAAATTCATACAAGATAATATCACTCAGGGGTGGTTATTAGAAAGCCAAGGAATAGACAATATCCAATGAAAACATTCACAGGTACAATAGAACTGAGGTTAAGGGCTGGAGTGATTGCAAATCAGGGAGGACATTTGCCTTTCATTTATCTGACCTGGATTTGATCTTCTGTAACTGTATGTTTTTCCCTAGCCTTTCAGGAGTGACTTCTGAGTACAGAGCCAGGAGTAACTCCAGCCCATCACCAGTGTGGTAACAATCACACACACACACACACACACACACACACACACACATACACACACACATACACACACAAA
>PVKC010010700.1:0-25477 GCA_004027635.1 Crocidura indochinensis | reverse complement strand
ACCAATGACCTTTTGCATGAAAGGCAAACGCCTTACCTCCATGCGATCTCCTGGGACCCAGTAAAAGCTATTTTAAACAATTTTTTAGTAAGGCCACTGTGAATTACAAATCTTTCACAGTTATATTTCAGGTGCTTAATGACAATGAATTAGGGCCATTCCCACCACCAGTGTTGACCTCCCTCCACCCTAGTCCCTAGCAGGCATCCCATACCCATACTCCCTAGCCCCCTGCACCTACTCATGGACTTGCAACTGGTCCATTTTGTATTTTTCTCGTCATAGTTTGACTCTCTTGATTCTATTGTCATTAACTTTGGCTTGGGTATTTAGATATGACCTCTTTTGAAAGTTAATTTTTTGAATAATACTATATTTTACTTTCCATATACCTAAGTAAGAAATTTTATATATAGTACTAGAGATTCCTTGATCTTCGAGAATACTCCTGGTGTGATTAAGGGGATCACATATGATACTATGAATATAACCTAGATTCTCCCATATCCTTACCATTTTAGATTATGGGAGATATCTTTTTAGTCTTTAGATATGAGATAGACTCATTTACATAGTGACATTCAGCACATCTCACTACATTTAGTTATGAAATGTTTGGATGACTATATTTTAAGTACCCCTATTAATCAAACCTTTAATTAGTCATTTCTTTCAGTTGGAAGTTTACCAGTATCTCTAACAAATATTTCCATTTTAAATTGGATTTTCAAAGTCCTTGCTTTTATATTGTTGTAGAAAACAAATAGACGTATCATATACATAATTTACATATTTTTCCCTCTCCAGTTCAAATGGAACTTAAAATATTTTCTCCTTGTTCTAGCTGTGTTTTTTTAAAAGAAGACACTTACAGGTGTTTATTTTTTTTTGTTAATAATGAATATTTGTACTACTTAGTCACTTTCTCAAAGTGCAATAATATTCTCTTTCTTAAAATAATTTGTCACTATTTCTCAACAGTAAAACTTTAGACTTGATTTACTTGATTAAAAATTAGCATTACTGACAGCATATTATATATTTAATAATAGAGTACTATTTAGGGATAGTTCACCAAGATGCAAGACATGTGTTCAGCCTTCTGAGCTTTGTTTTTGTTTTTGGGCCACACCCGGCGCTGCTCAGGGGATACTCCTGACTGTCTGCTCAGAAATAGCTCCTGGCAGGCACTGGGGACTATATGGGACACTGGGATTTGAATCAACCACCTTTGGTCCTGGATCAGCTGCTTGCAAGGCAAATGCCGCTATGCTATCTCTCCAGACCCACCTTCTCAGCTCTTTCTGGTCACTTATAAGTACTTTACGAGGTTTATTCCACTTATCATCTACATAAACATTAAGAGCTAAGTGTAATAATTATCTCTATGTTGCAGATATGGAAGATCATGCACAGGGAGACAATTTGCTCAAGTCACATAGCTATTCATTGTTGCAAGTCAGCCCCTGAAGAGGTTGCCTGATGGAGGGATGGAGGATGAGGCCTTTACCCTCTAGCTCAGAGCACTCGTCTGCCCCCCCTGTTCAACCAGCTGTTCTGAGGTGAAGCGGAGGGTAAACAGCTCACAGACCATCAGGCTTGTGGACATATCAGCTTTATTCGGTGGACAAGACTGAAGTCCCAAGCCTCAGCATCAGTTTCAGCTAAAAGCCCCTCGTCTTTCACAGACCCTTGTTTTTATCCACCAGAATCCGGTACCACCCAATGGTGGAAGCAGAATCAGGTACCACCCTAGGGTGGGAGCAGAATACCAGATCACACCCTAGGGTAGGGCACAATCACCAACCGGGATAGGATCAGTAACATAATAATCCCATAAAATGTTTACATACACAACAATTCATAAGGGGCTGTTATCATCCCCCAAATTTTTTAATCTACATAGCTTATTTTAATAATTTGTTAGAAAATATTTTCCTATCTTGTTTAAAGCAATTTTTTTTTCATTTTGGGGTCATACCTGGCTGTGGTCAGGGCTTATTTTTGCCTCTGCATCCAGTCTTCAGTCCTGTCAGGGCTCAGAAGACTAGATGAGGTGTCGAAGATTGAATTTGGGTTGGCTGCACGCAAGTGTCCTGTCTGCTATGTTTCCTTGGCTCCCATTTAAAGCATTTTAGGTAAAATTCAAGTGCTCAACATAAATTTTGCCTGAATAGCAATGCCATTGTACTTTATGACAGTTAATGTTCAACTGCTTGTAATGTTATATATAGAACTTTTGTGACAATTTAAGTATATTTAAGTGTTTCTAGGGTAATTTTCCCTGTTCTCTTTGGATATAGTTCTCTTTATAACATCAACAAGGAATTCTAAGAACTTACAGTTATTGAAACACATGACAAACCTCTAAAGAAGGACTTTATTTAACCAGCCCAAGAGCCAAAATATATGCAAATGTGTGCAAAACAGTTATTTCTGCATTATTTTCAGGCTTTTTTTCCATTACATCATAACCATTCTCAGGTAATGCCTTATTTTGATGAGAATCACTTGATAATTTCCTTAAAACATATTTGAGATAAATGCAGGTGATGGCTTCCTCATTGCTAACAGTAGAGACTGAGCCAGATAGCCATCTTCCAACTGCAATTCTCAGAGTTTGAGGTATATGCCACATATCTGTAAATTTGAAGATTCTATCTAATGTGATCTGACAAGTTAATTTGCATGAGAAATTTCTGCCAACCTGAGGCAGAAAGTCGTGCAAGGCAGATGACTGTAGCAGGGTGAGGTTTAACTGGAATGTCATTCAGAATTGTTACCTCATCTAATCTTTAGTGCAGATAAGTGTCGGAGCTCTTGAGTACCCGAGAATCATGTGTACACTTCTAAAGGTGTCCAAGATATATTGTAAGGTAATAGATACATTTTAAAATCAATTGACATATTGAGAAAATTATACTTTATGTGTTTTTCTAGTTCTATCAATTGCTTTAATGATAGGGAATTTGATGATAATAGCCAACCCTGACATTTCTCTTATACTGTCAATTTTTTTAATAGTAGATAAGGATAGCAAGAGAGAAAGAGAGTGAGAAAAAGAGAAGAGAGACGAAAAGGGAGAGATAGAGGCAAAGAGGGATAGAGACAAAATAGGACAGAGTATACACACTCTTGTAAAAATACCAAGCTAAATTAAAATTTAAAATTAAAATTTCTATGTATTTTAAAATACATAGAAATTAATTATGTATAGAAATACTATAAAAGTATTTTTTAAAATTCACTAAAAATAAGTAGCTGAGAGTAAGTAAACATTTCATAATAAGGTATAGCACAATTAAAATTTATATGAATTGTAAATATTAAACATGCATATATCAATATATAAATATGTATATATCTCTCTATATATATATAGAGTTTGACATTTATAAGCAGTATAATCTTGGGAAAATGATTTTATCTTTTAAAAATCAATTACTTGTAAAATGCCTACTCTAAAATGTTATTTTAGGCACAAAATAAAGTGTATATTTAAAAGATCAACATTGTGCCCTAAGGGAGTGAAAATAGAGAGTGTTGTTTCTTTTTCATCTTGGAATAAAATAAAATTCTTTCTGTCTCACTCTCTCAGTGTGTTCATATTGTATCTATTTCTACAGCTTTCTGACCTTTTAAAGATAAGCAGTTTTTCTGAATTTTGCAGCAGCTAAGATCCTAAAAGATTATACAAACTTGACCAATTCATTCAGCTTTCTTTCTTTTTTTTATTCCCAACCCCACTCTCATAACAGCTTTCAATAGCAGTTTAATTGTAATTTCCAGTAGCTCAATAAACCACAGATTTTGTAGGTTTTTAGAAAATGTTACCAAATATATTTAAAATACATTCCTAAAAATGTAGTAGGATATCAAATATCAAACATGCACATGGTATTCAGAGCACATAGTAGGTTCCAAGGGATAAGCATTTTATTTTGTTTGTTTTGTGTTTGGGGGCAACATCCAGCATTGCTCAAGGTTTTCTCCTGGCTCTGCACTCAGAAATCACTCCTGAAAGGTTCAGGGACAAGGCAAATGCCCTACCTCTGTGCTATTGCTCCGGCCCACATTAATGTTTCTTGCAGAATGGTTTTAGGGCTATAAACTTCTTAAGCTGTTGCTTGTCATGAATCTTTTTATATTATTCTTTCAATCTGAATACCAAACTAGCTGGGTAGAACATTCTTTGTGAAATGCTCATTTTATTGAGTCCTTTTTCCACCATTCATTCTCAATTTGTAAATCTGCTTTGATGCTTATGAAAGTTATTTTGTGTAAAACTTCCATCTTTTATCTTGTTGCTCTAAGTATTCTTTGCCTTAAGTTTTTCCTTTTCTGATTACAGTGTGTTAATGAGTATTTCTCTTTGGATTTATTTTTCCTGAGATACTTTGGGACTCTTGAATTGGGTAATGTGCTCCGACAACTTTGGAAAAAAAATTATGTGCTTTCTTTTATTATTAGTGTTTCTTTGTTTATTTCATCTTTCTGTTCAGTGATGCCAATAATTCTTTTATTGCTCATCAAACTCATGCTATAGTTCTCTGACATTCTGTTCTTTTCTTTTTAGACATTTCCCCATCTTCTATTTTCTAGAGCTTATTTCGTGAAATCTCATGTTGGAGCTCACTGTTATTTTCCACCCAGCTACTGGTATTCTGCAGCTAAGACCTTCCACTGACACTATTTCACCTACTATACTCCTCCGTTTTTGGCACTTTTTTGTTTTGGTGTTTTCATTTACCATTATCTTACTTTTTGGTGCTTTATTGACTATCTGTACAATCATTTTCTTGAGCTCATTATTATATTAATTATGGTAATTCTACATACCTTTTCTGAAAAGTTATAATGCTGGTTGATATTGGTAGAGTCTTCTCTCTCACTGATCTTGGAGGACATCTACATGCTTCTGTTCTCTTTTAAGGGTGAACGCTATCCCTCTGTGAAGCTCTCTGATAAATTAAGCTGATGTCTACTTTTTTACTTCCCTGTTAGTCCTCATCTAGAATAAGGTGTTATGTGTGTGTAGTGTGTAGTGTGAGGTGTGATGAATAGAGCTATTATAGTTTCTTGCATTCAAGGCAAAGCTGTGGCAAGCAACAAAAGGCAATCCCCTCCCAGTTCTAAAAATGACTCCAGAGATATCAGATTAACTTTACCTAGGGATGAGCAAGCAAAGATTATAGGCCATGAATGTGAGTTATCACACTAAATTTTTATATAAAAACTATAAAATATCAACATAGATCTAGTATTATAATACTTCTCATAAAGTTCCAACCTTGAAAAGTTCTAGCCATTTTATAGGATTTGGGTGAGAATTAGAAAGATCTTTTACAAACACCCTGAACACTGAGTGATTTTATTGAGAAAGAGGAAGGAGACAAAGATACTTTTGGTTCTTAGATTTGTGCAAACTACACTACTGAGAGTCTTGAACTGGAGTTAAAGAGGAGCATGCGCATAGGCTTTCATGTGGGTTAATAACTATGTGTCAGACTCACAGAAGACAGGAGGACTTGAGGCCATGCTATTAGCTGTCCTGTAAACTGGCAATTTTGCTAGAACTAGGAGAATTTTGGCCTCTGCCTGCTTAAATGCTGATTGCATTTTTTGCTGGACAAGGCTTTTATGCCCCAGGGATAATTTTCTGTCCTTGTCAACTTGGCAGATAAAATGCTTAGGCCACTAAGTTCAAAGACAGCTAGAAAAGGCAATGGGAGGTTAGTATCTATAATTAACTAGACCTTCTCTAAAACGTCTATAAATCTATCCAAGAAGTATTTTAGAAAGTTATCTTGTGCAATTTAACATTTTAGATAAATAACATAGATTTTAGTATTTCTTGATAGAAATACTGTATCAAACATTTTAGAGTTATGATAAAGAAAACATAAGTAATATTCCATTTATTTTTATTGACTTATTTTAGGAGAATGAAGAATTTTATAACAGATCTGAAAGGGTAGTGAAAAAAAATCAGTGTTCACTTAATAACTCTAAGAGAATTCAAAGAACATATTACTATTATATTGAGTAATCTGCATTTAATATTTAACATTATGAAGGGAATTATTTCTATGTGCATAGTAGGAAAGGCTTAGGGCATTGATTGATTTTCATCCAATTAAACAAATGTACAATATTCTATTCAAAACTACGTGGGTTTGGGTATTTTAGTATCTTCACTTTAGTGTTTTAGTATCTTCACTGACAAACATTTGTTCATTTGAAAAATAGAAAACAGTGAAACAAGCCAAAAATTTGTAACAATACACCTATAGTATGCAGTGATGAACAGAGGTACATTAGAGAGCATGGATATAATATAGACAAACCTCTGTTAAATTTTTTGACCCTACACGCCATTTTTATAGTTATAATATCAATTTGCAATGTGTCTCTTTAACTACTGTAATCTGTAGATTCTTTATGTTTAATCATAAATTGGAGGTAATTCTGGGAAAATGATTTTTGTAAGTCAAAGGAAGCAAGTACACATTTACAAATGCATTGATAAATCATTTATTTCCCAAGAGCAATTGCCAGAAAAATGGAAAACAACTACTATTTTAAAAATCTTTACTTTGCTAAGTATGATGATAAGCATGTGTATTGCCATATTATGGAATTATTTTATATAGATTATTTACTTTGGATCTTTGATATATTATTTTCACAAATTACTCTTTAAAATACACTCAAATGTTGCTATGGTTTAATTAATTAAGTCTTAATTCTAGATTCCAAACAGTTAGTAATTTAGAGAGCATTGATCAATTTTAGAGGTGCATATTTATATTCCATTGTACTTTAATTAGGTCCTCTATTTAAAGTATTTTTAGTAGTATTCTAAAAAATTTTCTGACAAATTCAAAATTAAGTAACAATAAAGGATGGTTTAATTCAATATCAATAAAATAAAAATAATTGTTTTATAATCCAATAATTACTTTTTTTTTGCTTTTTGTGTCACACCTAGTGACGCTTAGGAGTTACTCCTGGCTATGTTCTCAGAAATTGCTCCTGGCTTGGGGGATCTTATGGGACACCAGGGGATCGAACCACAGTCCTTCCTAGGTTAGCATGTGCAAAGCAAATGCCTTACCGCTTGCACCACCGATCCAGTCCCAATAGCTATATTTTTAAATGCTTTTAGATTAAGAATACTTTTTTTTTTTACCAGAAGTTAAAAATGAAGCACACTGCTCACAAAGGAGTTTTTCTTCTATATTCACAATCTTTTTTTTTCTAGTGCTTAAAATGTTACCTGAACATAATAACATAATAACTATGTGTAGTTAAATGAATAAAAATGACATTAAAGTAAATTGTCAAATTGCTTCTGTTGCATGAAACTTTTATCTCACTAGGATCCTATTTCTAATCATGTTTGGCCTTTTGCATTTAGGTAGGTAGATATATAGATTTAGAAGACTAGTATGACAAAATTAGTATTTATATAACTGTAAGAAAATTCTAAAGAATACAATCAGACTGGGAATAAAGCATTTATTATTTATTTAACAGGTAAAGGAAATTACTTCTATGTGTATAAGGTAAAGACTTGTTTGCTTTTTTCTCTGTTCTGTTACTTTCTTTGTGGACTATATATGATCAACTCATATTTCAAGCAAAAGCATAGGGACTGGGCCCGGAGAGATAGCACAGCGGCATTTTTCTTGCAAGCAGTCGATCCAGGACCAAAGGTGGTTGGTTCGAATCCCAGTGTCCCATATGGTCCCCCGTGCCTGCCAGGAGCGATTTCTGAGCAGATAGCCAGGAGTAACCCTTGAGCACCGCCGGGTGTTCCCCCCCCCCCCCCGCCAAAAAAAAAAAAAAAAAGAGACCAGGAGGTGGTCACGTTTCCAATGAAGGTGTAGAGAGTAAAATGAGATCTGAAAGTTCAAACACAAAAGTCTAAAAATGTAAAGACTGATTTGGTGGGTTAAGTAATTGTTATACAAATATTTTTTTAAGAATTATGTACTATCTTTCTCAATTAATTTCTTATTATATCCATGAAAATGAATATAACTTTCTCCAAATTTGAAAAGACTGTAATTTTTCTTAAAGATTTTAAATTGTTCTTTTAGCCTGGCAACCATACTTACACTTTAGACAAAAACTGGTTACTCAAGAGTGTTTTATTGGTGAAGGGATAGGTGTCTCAACATTGTATAATGAAATTTAATCATGAAAAACTTTATATTTTACAGTGATTCAGTAAAAATAATGTGTTAATGAAGAAACAAATTTACTAAAAAGTAAGTTAAAATTTTAAGACAGATATAAAGCTATATAAATAACTACATTTATTTTGCTTTTATGGTTATTAAAATTACTTTCAACTGACACTCCCACTAACTCTTTTTAATAAGAGCATAGATGATTTTTCCTCCACTATTTACATAAAAATAATTTTTGAGCATGATTTTATTAAATCTTTTTAGTAGCATGCAAAAGCACCCTTACAGAGGCAGAAGTGAATGTTTGAAATCTATGATTTGTCCAAGCTACTAAATCTATTAATTTACTTGTCTACCTGTCTCTACAACCCAGTTAACCCTTCTTTGAATTAAATTGTTTAAGTTTATATTTATATGCTTTAAGGGAACAGTAAAATCTTTTTAATTTGCAATCAAATACTCATTCAAAATAGCACACGGAGAACAATGCCCTTTTACTGATGTTTCTTTGGGGATCTGAATTCTTTCATCTTCCATAGAGAGACAAAATACATTAAGAGCAGTCCCATTTCCAGTAAAATATTTTTAGTTTCCATTTGAAATATAATCACTAAAAGAGATAATCTTCCATATACCGTAGTCTCTTTGGAAAGATATGAATAAATCTAATTTACATAAGCAACAATCAACTAACACAAATGACTAACACAACTTTGATCCTTGATCCTCTTTACTTCCAAAGTCCACTAACACTTTTCCTCCAACTCACCCCAGAGTTTAAAATCTATGTTGATTTGTTTCAATGGATTCAGTCATCTTTCCTCTACTAGCATGAGTCCTCAAACTATGGCCCATGGGCCACAAGAAACTCACTGAGAACAGTTGTCAAGCCCTTGCGGTGTTTTTGTCTCTGCTGCCTATCTTGCTTAACTGCCAACTCATCCAGGGGCCCCAGTACAAATTTGTGGAATATACGTCCACATTCTCCAACTCCCTTCCTTTTCTCTGTCTCTTGAATCTCCCTCTTTGTCTCCAATAGGAGTCCTCAAACTATGGGCCATGGGCCATGATTGTTCATAGTTGTTTTTTTTCTAAAACTATAGTCTTTCCTTCCAATGAACTGAGGGACAGTGAGCTGGCCTCCTCACTTAAAAAGTTTGAGGACCTCTGTTACTGTCTTGTGTTACGGTTCTCAGGAGTGAAAACTCCTGAGAGAAGTCATGTCAGAAAGGCCCGCTCCAAGGTGTCTCCTAAGCTAACCTCTGCGTGGATCGTCTGAAACATGATTTCCAGGCTGTGACACTTTTTCTCTCTGTCCCTTTAAATCTAGCATAACAAAATATTCCTTTCCTTCAGCAAAAGGAATCACAGTGCAAAAAGCTGCTAGGCCAAAGCTTGCACCCCCACTGGGCAGTCTCTCTACCTGGCGTCAGAGAAGTCTCTTCCCCTTCTTCCTCCAAGCTAAATCTGCATAGCTAGTTTCACCCAAAACACAAAACATCTCTTTTCCTGATAACTTACTAAATATTTTCCTCTCCCCCATTTCAGTTATCTGCCTTTTCCTACCTCTTAATTACTATTTAGGGTTCACTCCTTTTGTCTCTATCGATACCAGAGAAACCCCCCCAAAAAACAGGAATTCCTTCCCATCTCTGGACCTCTTTAGATGCAAATTTCAGCTAGCTACCTTCTTACTCGGGGGCTCTGGCTTTCTCTGTTCTTATGCTAATCTAGCCCAATTTTCAGAATCAACCAGAAGGTTTCCTGCCTCCTAGCATTCCAAAGTTATGTTATAAAAACCCCCTGATTTTAATAAAATTTGCCCAGGTTTCCATTCACGCGTGCGGCCCCGCATATACTGTGTGGTCTCCTCATTTTTACATTAATATTTCCTGTTAGCAAATATTCCTTCCATCCCGCTTTCTCACATGAGGATAAGAACTCATGAAACACAAATATTATTAGTTATAGATATTAGTTGTCTGTAACAGTCTTGAGTTTATTATCACAGACTTGAACACACATGTCTTGACTTTTTAACTGTTCACTACACTTTGGCATTAACTATTGTGATCTCTTATGTGGTACCTTATGAATATATGAGTCTGTGACTGGTGCAACTAAGTAATTTTTTTATTGGCAAAGAAAAAGGTTTTGCTGTCAACATTAGTTTATTTTGCCTATAATCTTCAAATGAGTCTCTTGAGAGCTGCGTTAATACTCCAGTCACTCTAATTTTTATCTCATGATAGCATTAGTGGAAAAGAAATACCCTTCCCACACATCCTGCTTTTGTTTAGTTTATTTTAGGTTGCTTCTCATTTTTGAATACTTTAGAACCTTCCATTCACATTCTCTTTTGTTTCTTTTTGTGTAGAGGCTCTTTGATAGTAAAAAATAAATATCTCTCTAGATTTACTCTTTGGCCTTTGAACATCATGAAAGGCTATTGGGAAATTACGTGTCGAGACAACTCAAAAGCCCTTATTTCTAAAGCCCATTTTCAAATGACCAAAATGTCCTCTGAGCTAAAGTTGGAATTAGAGCGTCTATCATACTTACCTTGGAATTCTTTAGCTTTGAAAACTCTGAAAATTTATTTTCTTATGAACTTGTGACTTTCAATTTTTTGTGTGTATATTAGCTTTAAATTTTGCAGATCAGGAGTCCAAAGGCTTATTTTCTAGTTTGTTTTATCATCCTGTGTTACAGCTTTTCTAACTAAATTCAGGTTACTTTAGATTTGCATTTTTATCACTCCTGGGCAGTTCTATTAAAGAATGACTGAAAATCTAGAGGCTAGAGTCAATAATGCTTTGCTGACTTTGATGTGTTGGTTTTAAGCTTCCTTCTGTCCTTGCTCTCAATACCTTAAAGATACAGACTTTTTCCTGAATGACTTAGTGTATGATATAATAATTTTTGTTTGCTTTATTTGCTTTAGATAATAATCACAGAAGGCATGCATACAAAATAATATTTAGAACACAATCCGTTGAAAAAAAGACAATAAATTATACTGCAAAATGATGGGGGAGGTGGATCTTAGAGGTAATCTGAGAACATTTTCTTCTTTCTTTAATGAAAAATGAATAGCAAGTGAAAAATTTCCCAAACAATTCACAAATTAATGAGCCAGAAAGAAGAGAGATGACTAATTACAGTATAAAAAGTAAAGTGTGAGATATGGACAAAACAGGACTAAAGAAAGAAACAAATGCAAGCATAACCAGAACAGGGTGAAGACTTCATTTAGGGATAAAATTATGACATGAAAATCTGGGGTGTGTTGACTAGTCAGAAATAATGAGGAAGTTATTTAGAATAAAATAGAATGAATAATATGTGCACACAGTCATGATCTAGTATAGGTCAAGGACCATTAAGAAATACATTTTTCTATCTATCCTCCTCATCCATCTTCTTATATCCTCTATATCCAGGTACTGTGTTATATTTCGAAAGATTAAAAGCCAATAGATCACTTTATTCAAAACTGGCTTTTAGGGGTCAGAGAGATAGCATGGAGGTGGGGTATTTGTCTTGCATGCAGAAGGACAGTAGTTCGAATCTCGGCATCCCATTTGGTCCCCCGAGCTTGCCAGGAGTGATTTCTGAGCACAGAGCCAGGAGTAACCCCTGAGTACTGCAGGTGTGACCCAAAAACCCAAATCAAAACCACAACCAAAAGCAAAATTGGCTTTAAATCTAGTCTAGAGAGGAGTATTAAAATAAAAGAGGAACAGAATGACACTCCAGGAAATGTCAGTGACTGACTATAACCCTCACCCTTTAGGCATACTCTGCCCATTTAAATGCAATTGTACAATATTAGAAAGAAAGAGAAGGAATCACTCTTTGTACATACTTTTTAAAAACTCAGTGCAATGTTTTAAATATTTTTCCCATTCTTCATGCACCAGCAGTTTGTTCTGAGTAATATCCATTGTATAGATATATACCATATTTTGCATTTCATTTTCAGAATACAAGTTTCTACATTTGTTTTAAATCAATAAAATTTCTATAACAGTCTTTTATAGGATTTTTTTTGACATTTTCTTCATTCCTCTTGAATACACATGTTTTGAATCACTAGCTCATTTGTCTAATATAAAACTTATAAGATGCTATTTCTATGCATATAGATGGCTATAGTAGTGTTTGCTTATAATATTGAGAATTTCAGTATTCCACTACGTGCTAACATTTAATTGCATGTATGAATTTGGCATTTTAGAAGATATGCAATATAACCCAATTGTAACTTTAATGATTTTTTTGAATTCTAGTGATTATGGTGAGTTTTTAAGTGTTTACTTTTTTGGTGGGTGAAGTATTTATTGTTCCTTCTTTTTATTTTTGTTTTTCTTTGAGGGGGGCACAGCCAGTGACATCAGGGGTTACTTCTGGCTATGTGCTCAGAAATCACTCCTGTCTTGGGGGGACCAAATGGGTCACCGGAGGATCAAACCAAGGTCTGTTCTAGGCAAGAGAGTCGCCTTACCGCTTGCACCACTGCTCTAGCCTCTTATTATTCCTTCTTAATGTACAACATGCTTTATGTTAAAGGCTTATAAACATATTTATACATTAAAACATATTGGGGCTATCATGTGAGATTTACACTAACTGATGTTAATGTTGCTTATATCTGTTATTAATGTTTCATATCAAATGGCACAACAAATGAGTCTAATGATTTTTATTTTTGCTTTGTGGGCCACAGTCGGTGATGCTCAGGGCTATGCGCTATATTCCTGGCTATGCACTCAGAAATTTCTCCGGGCCCAGGGGATCATATGGGATGCCAGGGGATTGAACCATGGTCAGTCCTAGGTTAGTGTGTGCAAGACAATCACCTTACCGCTGTGCCACCGCTTTGGCCAACACAACTAATGATTCTTTACAAGTTAAATTTGTACCCTGGTTTGAAACTCTATTATCTAGTGACTTTCAAAGCAGGTTTCACAATCACCTGGAAGATTTATGGGGTCTGCTCCCAGAGTTTCCAAGTCAGTATGTCAGAGTTAGGGTCTGAAATGTGCTTCTTGAAAATCTGCATTTCTATCTGTAAATTTCTGTGCTAATACACTGTTGATAGAGTGCCTGTAATCGGAAGAAGTCTGCACTAGCTAACCAAAACATTAGCTTCTTCACAGACACCAAACTCTACCAAGTTTTTATTCTTGACATACTTCTGGCCACCCTAATGAATTTCAACTAAATATTTGATTTCTTGGCAAAGAAAATTAATTTTTCACTCACTAAGAATTAACAATTTATAACTTTGTAGCCTATTTAGATTCACGTACTGTCATTTTACATTCTATATTCTTATTATCATGATTTATGTAATGATTACACTGATCATGTCTTTATTAAGTGTGTGCATATTATATTAAATTTTCACATATAGACTTATTTCAAGGGGCTATTGAGTGTGTGATTGGGTGATTTCTCAGGGATTTCTTTATGTGCTTTAGGAACACTCCTGGCAGTTTGAACAATATGTAGTCCTGGGAATTTTACCTGGGTCAGTCACACAGTCCGGAAATGCCTTGCTTCCTGTACTTTTCCAGTATATATCTATATTTATTTTGATTTTTGGGTCCCACCTGGTGACACTCAGGGGTTACTCCTGGATCTGCGCTCAGAAATCACTCCTGGCAGGCTTGGGGGACCATTTGGGATGCCGGGAATTGAACCACCATTTTTCCTGAATCAACTACATGCAAGACAAATGGCCCCAATGAAGCATAAGTATTTTTGATTCCAGCATGTGTCTCTTAAAAAACAAGAATAGCTGTATATTATTCCTTGAATTATAACCAACTAAATAATATACGACTTATTTTTGATTTTTCACTATTTCATTTATTTTTACTGTGTTTTAATGAACTAGTGAGTGGTTGGGTAAATAAACAAGATTATAAGACTTTTACATACTCAGATGTTTAAAACCACAACAGAACAACTGCTATTAAATTGGTTGTCAAATTCCATGATCTATAGAGCAAATATGTAGCAGAAACTAAATAAAAGTCATATATCATCCAGGATATGAATAATTTCTTTTTAAACAATGTCCTAAATGAAATTTTTTTGGTTGAATAACTCAACTAGTTAAAATGAAAGGAAAAAAGCAAAATGTGATTCTTCATAGACAATGATGTTTGCTTCTTAAAATATTATTATTCAATGAAATTGAATATAAATTTCAAGAGACCTTAAATAAAGTTCCATATAAGAATTATGCTGCTAAGGATGTTGTACTGTTATTTTTGAATTGCTTGTTTTAAAGAATGAGATGGCAGTGATATTATTATAATAATAAATAACAACTGAAATATATTCCTAACTTGTACAATTCAGTGATGATAATTTAATAATCATAAAACCTCTGATAAGAGTGTGTTATTATTTCAATTTTACATAGCAAATTATGGACTAAAAGAAGTTAAGAGACATGGTAAAGTCCAGTATGCACACATATTTCTATGATTGTCAGAGGACATACAGACATATACCTCAATTTGAATGTTATATAAATAATAATTTTCTTGTTATAAATATCTCCCATTTAACATGTGTAGAGTGATAAGAAAATATTTCATTGTTTAATTAATTTTAAATGTGTTCTTTTATTTACAAAATCTGAAAACCTGCTGCTTTCTGACTAAAAACATTTACATCAGAACACGAGGTCGCATAGTATCTGACAAACTTACTTTAAAAACTTTCTACAATCAAATCATGTGAGATACAGAATTAAAAAGTTATTGATAGTTGAGTTTCAGTTACACTATGTTCCAACACCCATCTCTTCACCAGAGATCATTTTCCTATATCAATTTCCTGAGATGATTGGCTAAAGAAACTGTGGTACATGTACACAATGGAATATTATGCAGCCATCAGGGGAGATGAAGTCATGAAATTTTCCTATACGTGGATGTATATAGAATCTATTATGCTGAGTGAAATAAGTCAGCAGGAGAGATAGACACAGAATAGTTTCTCTCATCTGTAAGTTTTAAGAAAAACAAAAGACATTAGTGTATAATGCCCAGAGACAACAGAGATGAGGGCTGGAAGGACTGACTCTCAATGTGAAGCTCACCACATAGAGTAGTGAGTTTAGAGAGATGACTACACTAACTATCATGACATTGTTAATGAGTCAGGGAAGTAGAATGCCTGTCTCAAATACAGGCAGGGGGTGGGAAAGGAGGAAGATGGGGGTTATTGGTGGTGGGAAGTTTGCTCTGGTGAAGGGGGGAATGTTCTTTTTATAACTGAAACACAAGTACAATTATGTATATAACCATGGTCCTTAAAGAAAAAATCATAAATAAAACAAATATGCAATGTTTACAATAAATCAATGTACTAGTGAAGTTCAGATTATAAAAACTTTCCCACAGCTACCATAAAAAATATTTCCTCAGTTATCTGGCTTACTTTAATGGGAAATTCTCAATTTATTTAAATGAAAATCTCTAAAATAGACATCATGCCTTCACTACAGCAGCAAAGTCCTCTATGAACAGAGTTCTACTTTCCTGTACTCCACATCTGGAGTAAACGCAAAGACCCAGAGGCAGGGATTTAAAGTTGTGTGCTTGGAGACCATAGAAGGTGCTGTTGGGAGAACCGGGGGCCAAATCAGAAAGTGTACAGGCACAGGATAATATATAAAGCTTTGAGATCACTGTCAGGATACACATTTCTTTTTGACGGAGATATGAAACTATTAAATAGAATGACATGACCTGCTAAGTTCTTATATGTACTGTATTTTAGCTGTTTGATCTTGTCCTGATAGATCAAAGTGTTATATGTATTTCATGGCACATGAAAATGCAGGAATTACTAAGATGGAGTGATAATCCATTGATGCAAAGGCAGAGCTGAGAAAAATAAAGACTTGTGTGAATTATAGTTAAATGCTTTTATTGTTGTAATGTGGACTCCCTCGGTACAGTTATATTATATTTATTTGAGTGAAACTGAAACTTGAGTGAAGGTGAAACTTCTCAACATAAATGTGGCAGGAAGCACTTGAATTTTAACAGGATCAAATTACCTACTCATTTGAGAATTCAATGGAAGGAAGAACAAGGGTAGAAGTAGGGAGATATTACAAAATGGTTAGATTTCTGCTTATGTGGCTTTTTCCCCTTTGATGGGCACTTTTCTGGGGTCAGGATTTGTTAATTTGTTAAGTTCAATTAATTTTGAGCTCTGGGTTAAACTTCCAACTCGGAACCATGGAGAACAGTACCATCATACGGTTTAATCTTGGGTGGATTTACATTGAGATTTGAAGGGACACTTATAATTGATTCAAGTAGGTATTGCATCTTTGGGTACAGAAAATTTAGTCCTCTTAGCAAAGAAATTTTCTCTCACCAAAGGCACCAGCCAAAGCTGTGACAAAACTACTATCAATGGGAGAGCAGGTACCTGGTAGCATGAAACTTTGATTATAAAAGGGACAATATCTGGAATCCTCTGAAGATAACTGTGAGACTAAAAGGGAAGGATAATTGGATATTTCAGTTTTGCAGGAGTTGATATGAGTGGAGACCTTAATAATTAGTATATAATTCTGAATTAATACAATGACTGGATAAACAGAAACATTAGGGTCAAAACATTACAGTTTAAAGCAATAATAAAATATGCCCCAAATAAGAATGTCTTACAACGCAAACACCAACTTAGAAAATGATTAAATCAATAGTATGTGAATTTTAGATATTTTTCATTTACCATTGCAGCTATCCTCAGTCAGACCTCTATTATTTTCATCCTTAATGGATGATAAACTGAGAACACATTGAGTCATGGAGATTTGAAACATGTCACTCAGGCTGTAGAAATATCGGAAGCCAGCAAGTGTTTAGGAAAAATTATACTAAGGGATAGATAGAATTCTTCAGATAAAATAGTAACTAAGATCATTAGAGATGCTAAAAAAAAAAACAAATTTGAAGCAAACTAGAAAGAACATTTACTGCAGGCATCCCAGCTTTTGAAGAGTCGCGATTCCAGGATCAAAAGTCAAAACAACGATGTCTGTTTTTTACCCTTGTTTTACATCAAAGATTGTATCATGTCAGATTTCTGTTGATGACTGAAAATGTATTAAAATGACTAGGACAATTTGCTATCATGATTATTCATGCATGGACAACATGCAACCCAAATCAGATTGCTTGTAGGACTCATGCCATATTTGTTCATCTTATCCTAATTCTACACAAAATTTGGAATATTGATTTTCTGTATATTGTCAGGAAAGGAAAGATGGCACATTATGGATTGACACAGCTCTCAAAGATTGTTAAGTAAGTGCTACACTGGAAACAGATCCTAGTCAAACAGGCTAAGTAATCACTTTCTAAATTTTTATTTCTGCCTCTAAATATGTTAGTTAGCACAACTTTATTTTTTGGGGGGAGGGCTTTTGTATACATATTAGTATCTTCTATCTTGCAGCCAGTTTAACAAAGATAATTTAGAAAGATATAGAAATGTAACTCTACCTTGGGGTACAGGTATCTACCTGAGACCCATCTATTTCTGAGAGGGGTCCTGGGAACCGGATGTTAAGTGTAAGCTTACCTGCAAGACCCCTCCCATTCCGGGGAGTGACCTTGGAAAGAGTTATATAAGGCCTTTGACCCAGGGGATTAGGGTCTTCTGCCCTTTTGGTCTTTTGCCAGGATGGAGGTTGAAGGTGACATAGATGAAAGAAGATGCAGGGCTAGCTATGAAGGGCATGGAAATGGTTAGCAGCCACATCAGCTGGCTAGGGCAATAAAGTTCTTATCTCTCATGAAGCCTGTCTGTGAGTGAGTTCAATACCATCACTTTCCTGGACCCCAGACCCGCTGGTTAATGGAGGATGGAGCCATGTGGTCCTGAGTCTAAATACAAAGGCCTCCATCCATTCTCCATCCAAGTCCATCCTAAGGGCTTGATGCAACATAGAAGCATGATTAATACTTGCATATATGTAGGTAAATAAATGATTTTATTAGAAGAGGAGCAGAAATTTCCAAAAAGAAGAATATACTTCTGCTTTTGTTTTAACTACTGAAAAGATTGGTCAGTATCCTACAGGTATTCCAAGATGCTTTGAGTTCTACTAACACATAATCAGATTTTTAACCCAGATCTAATAATAAACAAAATTTCAGTAAATTTATAAACCTAAGTAATCTGTTTCTTATTTTTCTTGTTTTGTTAAATGTTAGCAGATAGAATGATCAATAAGAAACCATGACAAATGTGGAATTAGAATTTTACCTCAAAGGTTGCCAGTTACAAAAATAGCGTGTGCTAATTGAGAAGGCAATTTGAATTATCCTTTATTTTCCCCAGATCATTAAAACGTGCAAATGCATATATGTTCATATACTTATTATGATTTACTAATCAGCTTATATGTCTGTCCTATATACTACTACCAGGAGATGTTTTTTACTGTATTTGCCCAATTTGATTGTCTGTAGTCAGCAAAAGGAAATGTAATTTCAAGAATTCAAAAGAGCTCAAAATAGTGATTAATATGTTTGGGTTTTTCAGAATTTCCTTTTGGAATTGATGGCTTAACTCTGTAACTGCAAACTGCAATTTGATAAAAGTATAGAATGCTCTATTCTTTCACAGAAAATCTATGTCAGTATTTATAGAAAGTGCCTTGGGTGTTTTGATATAAGCTAGTCAACAACTTTGCCTTTGAAAACTTTGTATTTGCTTTGCTTGCTCCCTCATTTTCATTGTCAGGCTATCTTTTCTCATACAGATTGTCAGTCATATTTAAGGGAGCTTGGGCATGATGCAAAGGAAATTCACTTGCTATTTTATATTGCACTAAATACTTTCATATCATATTTTCATTAGGGGAAGACTAGTTTTATATTTGATCATCTATTTTAAATTAAAATGGATTACAATTTTGGATACAGAAAGAAAGATCAAAAGTTTGAAAAATGGGGCAGGGCGGTGGCGCTGGAGGTAAGGTGTCTGCCTTGCCTGCGCTAGCCTAGGACGGACAGCAGTTCGATCCCCGGGTTTCTGATATGGTCCCCCAAGCCAGGAGCGACTTTTGAGTGCATAGCCAGGAGTAACCCCTGAGCGTCACTGGGTGTGGCCCAAAAACCAAAAAAAAAAAAAAGTTTGGAAAGTAAAATAATCTTCAAATTTTATAGTGATTTATAAAACTTAATTTATCATTTACATATCCATACACCTACCTATCAGGTGAAATGCCTAATATATATGTACATTAAATATACTTTTTATATGTCTATGGACATATATGCATTTTTAAATCATTCAAATTGCCTTCTCAAATTAGCACATGCTGTTTCTTTAATTGGAAACCTTTGAGGTAAAATTCCAATCCCACATTTTTCATCATTCTTTGTTGATCATTGCAGTTGCTTCCAGTTCTCCACTGATTATATACATATATATGTTATGTGGTTATTGTACCATATGATTTGTGATTTTTCTCTGTAATCTTTATTGTCAGTTGATTTCTAGCCTTGAAAGAAGAAATATTATTTTCCTCTTTGTTGCCATAATTTCAGTAAGAATGGACAAATTTAGAAACAAGTGTGCGGTAGTAGTTTCATGGTGTATTATACTAATATAAAACTCATTTAAAATTTTTATTTCATTAACTTCATTAAAATTCATTAAAAATTTTTATTGAGGCAACATGATTTACAATAATACTGATAGATTTTCATGCATACAGTGTTCCAACACCATATTCTCCAGCAGAGGTCAACAACCTTACACCAATGACCCAGGGACCCTCCCCTTGGTTAAATAAATTAATACTTTTAAAATAAGTTATTCACACAAATAAAATATATAAGCTTAGAGTATTGGAGAATCACAGCAATGTTTATGCCATAGCTGATTTTTAAACTGTGAGTCCAGTTTGTTATTATTTTTATACAAGGTAAACAAGTTTTCAGTCCATAAGATGTGAAGATGCTTGAGAAAAATAATGTTGAATAACAGGTTTTATTTCACACACAAAGCAATAATTTTAGTAATCCACATTTTAGACATTGGCCACATGTAATAGATTGCTTAATAGAAATCATTTTTACTAACTGGATATTTAGAACTTGATGACTTCTGGACAACCAGTGAACGTGACTTTAGATTTCCAAGTTGTCACATGTATTAGTATGACTTTAAGCAATTCATTTAGTTCATTTTCTGTATTACTTTTGCTTCAGGTAAATTTCTATTGCTAATGCATTTATTTTTCAAGTGTCATGTAAAAATTTAAGATGATGGCATATGAATATCAAATCTTTTTTGGGGGGGGGCACACCCAGTGACGCTCAGGGGTTACTCCTGGCTATGCGCTCAGAAGTTGTTCCTGGCTTGGGGGACCATATGGGAAACCAGGGGATCGAACCTTGGTCCATCCTAGGCTAGCGCAGGCAAGGCAGGAACCTTACCTCCAGTGCCACTGCCCGGCCCCCATGAATATCAAATCTTATTTTTGATCTCTACCTGATATACACAAAAACTGATATAAGGACTTAAAGATATCTTAGAGAAGCAAAGCACATGCTTGCATTTGTGAAGTTCTGCGTTCTAACCCTGGAACCACATTTTACCTAAACACTACCTGCATGTAAAGTACTTATTGTCAGACCCAGGTTCCTGGGTAGAGCTGGGACACTCATCATATTAAAATATATAAATATCAAATTATATAGTTCCTTGCTGTATTTAGAATGTTCAGAACCTATTATACTTATTTTTGTTATGATAAAAATAACAAAATATTTGTGCTTTTTACCTCTCTGAAAGCCAAAGGTAATTTGGTTTATGTGGTATGGAAAAAAACCCAGAAAATGATATCAGTTCAGAGAATTTTCTCTTGATCAGCCACTAGATGAAGCTTCTGTGTCTACACATATATTGACAGAACTATGTAAAACTCATGTTCATTGTTTTCCAAGTCTTAGAAAGAAGAAGAGATACTAGAGTTAGAATTTAATCCTTTAAGTTCTCTATTTTGCTAATTATAATGTAAATGTTAGAGAAGGAATACTAATTCCCTCTAGGTGTCAGTATTTTTTATCAGTTACTTTCTGAGAAATTATTTGGAGCATAAAACAAATACTATGGCTTTTACTTATTTTTGTGGCTACATAACTATCCAGATCTTGTTTTTAGACATATTTTTTTTCTGGGACACAGATTCACTCAGAAAAAGTCAAACAAAATGAATTTAAAGATTTTTAGTCTAGCCACACTATTTTGCAAATAAAACAGCTGAACTCAGAAATTATGTAAACTGATTCAGTTGGCTTGAATAATTTGGGACTAAAATTGTTCACATTATCCTTCTTTTGCAGATGAAAATTTTAATAATCTTACTATTTATTTTGCTTACATCTAATACCTGGAGTAATTTTATGATCCTATACAAGACTCTGCTGCTGAACCTTTCAGTTTCTGGAATTCTTCATGTGTGACTACTTCCTTTCCTTCATCTTAATGTATCTTTACATTCCCTTTCATCCTTGAAGCATCTCAATACCTAGGTTTAGTTCTTATTCTTTCCTCTTGTTCCTTTAGTTTCTTAAAGGCAATGACATATTTTTCATTTTTTTGCCTCTATTTTTTTCTTTTTATATTTCTTCTCTCCTCGTGTTGCATTTCTTCTTTGCTCTCTGAATTTAAGTGGCTATTAGATTTACTATCTTGATTTATTTTTCAAATTTGTGGCTTCCTATTTTTTTCATAAGATATCCAAATCTTGTATGTTTCCCTCAAAATCTGTGGAATTACTTACCTCTCTTTTCTCTCCAAAGAAAATCCTTGAACTATCTCAAACAACTGACACCAAATCTTCAGACTTAAGTATAGTTAGTAATATAAAGAGACTCTCTCCTCATGTGAAAGGAATGTGATCTAGATTTAATATTTTCCATATTGGGGAATATCTCCTATTTTGTTTATTAAATTATCCATCTCTACTGTAATATTCTACTAAATCTCAACAAAATCTTACATCCATGTATTTGGGGATTTTAATTCAAAGTGTGATTAAAAATGCACTCTAGGGTTAGTTAGGGGATGACAGCATTTAATGCATACTTTATAGAGACATTTTTCTTGCATGGAGAATGTATTGCGTGGGATGAAGCATGGGATGAAGCAAGAAAGTAAGTTTAGTTGTAATGGAGATGAAGCTCGCTTTGAGCTATGCTTTGGAGGTAGAATTATTGGTGAGGAAAAAACGTATCAAAGATAGTTCTATTAAATAGCATTAGCATTCACACAACTATTTATCAAGACTAAAAACTGGGATAAAACAATGACTGAAAATATCTGTAATAATTTTGGTATGTTACACTTTAGGATCCCTTAGTGATATACAGAACAGAAATATAGACTTAGACATTTAGAACTTGTGAGTAACATTTAAAGCTCTTTTACTTGATGTTAAAATCACTTTATCCTTAAAGTGTGTATAATGCTAAGTAAATAAAAGGGAAATTGGAGTGGGAGCATAAAGGGAAGCATTCTAGCACAGAAAATGAGAATGAGGTGGGCTGGAGTGAAAGCACAATGGGTAGGACATTTATTTGCCTTGCACATGACATCTTATTTGTTCCCCCGAGCCTGCCAGGAGTAATTTCTGAGCATAGAGCCAGGAGTAATCTTGAGCACTGCTAGATGTGGTCCAAAACAACAACAAGAACAACAACAAAAATGCCAATTAGAAATTTGCAACTTTCTGAACCGAATTCTGCCAATAAATAAATTATAAGAAAACATTTAATTTTTGGAAATGGCAACTTGGAGATCTCCAGCAATCTTAATACAAATAGTCACAGTGGAATAGTGACAAGGATCTCATTAGGATGTTCACAAAAATAAACAGTTGAATTGAAGTCTACAAAAGATTTTATTCTCTATGGAACAGAACCCAGGAATCAAAAAACAATTAAAATAAGGTACTTAAGTGTTCAGATTGTTGTAGACATTTTTAGAAGTAAGGGTGATCATTAAAAGTTAAAATGTGAACATTTTAAATGAATATGTGATAAAATTTATAATGAGCAGGAATGCTAAAATCAACATAAAGGTCTATAAATAAAACTAGTTAGAGTGATTACCAAACAATAAATAGCCATCTTGACAAATTCATTGTTTTTATCGGTATTATAAAATATGATATTGCTTAGGATAGGACAAGTGATTAATATAATTAGTTCATAGATATTTGGGAATTGGCAGCACATACTTGCCTTTCATTATTTTTTTATTAGTTAATTCCTTTAAGACAGGCTATTTAATTTCATGGTTGATAAAACATAAGAAATAGGCATATATTTTCCAAGTCCTTGGTGTGGTTATATAATAAAGGACACCTTAAATGAGCGCTACAATGATTACAACTTTGGGAAGTAAAATGTGAAAAATAGAATTTTGGCCCAATGACAAAGCATAAGAAATGACTATCAGGCTGAGTACTGAAGATGAACATGCTGTGAAACAAGGGGTCATCTTAGTGAGGACTGGTGAGATATTTCTACAACTAGCATAGAAAAGTATCATCAGAATGTGAAACTATTAAATAAGAGAGAAGCTATATAACCCTAGTCACTTGTGACCAGGATATAGCCAGTGGAGAGTTCTTTTGCAAATACAAAAGATTCCTTTGATGATAAAGAGTTTAGGGATGAAGAATCTTTCATTTGTGACTTTAAGATCTGATATAATATCTTTATTATTTATTTACTCATTCCCTCAGCTTTTGGCACAAATATATAGATCACTTATACACAAAGAACTGTTTTAATATATATGGTGATTTAAATAAACCCATATAAGAAACAGATAAGCCCCCCCCATGTTTAATTTTGGAATTAAACATGAAAAGTGTTAGAATTAATTAACTGTTGATATGCTGGTGCTGTTACTCAAGCATGTGGACACCAAATGTTTAGTTCCTACCAGCGCATGACCCCCATCTTCATCGAAGTCCTCCTCTATCCCGTCAGTCATCTCTTCTCCATCTGCATCAGGTCCTCCTTCAGCAGGCTCCTCTGTAGAGTGATCAGCATTCTCGGACACACTTTCTTCTTGGATCAGCTCTACCGTCTCTTCCAGCTGTTTCTTCTGAGCCTCTGTGGGTGGATGGAGAAAATCATTTGACTGCTACCTCCTAGGGTTAAAAATGGGCCATTGGATAAATCATGAACAAAGAGCTTTTGGAAAGTTAATGCCTTGTACTATTAAGGATGTAAAGAATTATGTCATAAAATGTTTCATTCAGATGTATTCATTCTTGTAAATGTGTCCATATATTTATGTGCATTGACAGCTAAGTATACTTTTTAATAGAGTCAGCAAACAGGGGATCCAGATGGTACTAGTATGTAAAGAAGGAATTATGTAAACATACTTATGTTTTATATATACAGAAAAATATGTTAATGCACTTATATATTGATTCCTATATATTCTGAGAAAAATGTAGCAAAAATAAAAGGAGAATAGCAGGCAAAACTTAGAACTTGTTTAATCAAAAAAAGGAGTAACAATTCTAAACCTAAGTAAAAAGAAAAAAAACATGGAGGAAAATGCACAAAAGTGAATATTTCTTCAAACTGAAAAATTATAACATAAAAATTAAAAATTCCAAATTCTGTTGGAAGATATGGAAGATATGGTTAACTGCGAGGGTTAAAAGCCAAATTTTTGTCAACCTCACTTCAGTATTTAGATTCATCATTTACTAACATTGTGAAGTCAAGCAAAAACTCCTTTGCCTTAATTCTTTCATCTATCCAATTTGGGAAACTTTTCAGGATATGGAATAGTGAATCAAAATGTGAAGATTATAGTGTTATTCAAGTAATAAGTGCTCAAAATTCTGAAGCTTTGAATTCCCTCCAATTACCAAGGTGTGCATATTCCATTTACAGAGATTTTCTCAAATGAAATTATGCTAACATCACAGTAATTATTGCTTCTGATGACTTTAATTTCCTTACAAATATCAAAATGTGTTGAGTACCAAATAAATGGGATCATTTTAGGCATCTCATTCTCTAATTTATTCCCAGGTATTTGTGATTGTCAAAATGAGTGATTTAGGGGCCCGGGAGATAGCATGGAAGGTAAGGCGTTTGCCTTTCATGCAAAAGGTCATCGGTCGAATCCCGGTGCTCCATATGGTCCCCCGTGCCTGCCAGGAGCAATTTCTG
>PVKC010010699.1:0-25541 GCA_004027635.1 Crocidura indochinensis | reverse complement strand
CTCAAAAAACTTAAGAAAGAAATCAAAGAAGACCAAAGGAAATAGAAAAATATTCCATGCTCATGGATTAGACAAATAAATATTCAATTTTTGCATTTTTAAAAATATGTTAAAAAGTGAAGTGCTGAGATGAAAGCAATAATACAGCAGCAAAAGTGTTTGCTTTGCTTTGACTGTGATCCCATTTCTATCCCCAGCCCAACCAGGAGTGCTCTCTGAGTACAGATCCAAGAGCACCACTGGGTGTGGTCAAAAAAACAAACAAAAGCAAATAATGAAGCACAATCTAAAAAACCCTAAAATGACCTGTTGTAAAGTGAGCTGTTTAGTGGCATTGAATACATGCACAACATTGCATATCTTAATCAATAACTAGTTCCTTCCAAATAACTTCCTTCCAAATCATCTCATTCTTGATTGTCAGCAGTGTCCCTGCCTGAAGCCTCATGGTCTCTGTGATTCACCTGTTCTGGAAATTTTCGGAGATGGCCGCATGCCATCAGGAGCCACTTGTGTATGAATTATTCCCATGTTGGGGCTAGTCAGGGAATCCTGCTGCCATGGCTGTCTGCAAGGATGAAGCAGTTGTGTGATCTTGCAGGTGTGCTATTTGCTCTTGCTTTTTAGCTGCTTTCCAGTGCTCTTGGCCTAAGTAGATGTAGCAAGTCTTATAGCTCCCATCTTCCCCATTGCCATGTCCTGCCCTGGACCCACAGTAATTTCTCTATCAGCCTTGAGTTTTTCCTTTTTGACTCTTGTGAAGGAGGCAAATAACAGCACAAACAGGAGATGCTTCCACTTTCCCAAAATCACAGCTGGAGACAGTGTCTGATTGATTGCCTTCCACTCCTGGAGGGACAGGAGGAATCATTTCATGGATCTCACATAGATTTTAATGTCAGAAAAATGTTTCTTTGCAAGACCATAGTTTTCCCTTATCACATAATGGGAAATGCAAAACCTGTCATTTAAAAAAAATTTCCTTGACTGTCAAGAGGCTAAATTTAGTTTTCAATTTGGATGAGCTGATTGTATATTTCTGGATTATTTATTACTCCTCTCCTAAAAAAAATCTCCTTTTTAAAAAATTAAAATTCTATGAAAGAAAGTTGGGAGACAAAATATATAAAGTGTGATATCAAATGCTTGTATTAAAATATCTGCATGTGCCAATGATTTAAAACTTGTTTAAAATAAAATGACATAAAGCAATCATAGATATATTCCCTACCAGAACACACCAGGCTATAGTCTCTATGATTGTTTTTATGAACCCAACTATAAACTACAGAAAAGCATATTAAATGTATAAATGATCAATTAAATTGCCAATTATTGAAAAGGGTCTATGTAGTTATATAATAATGAGAGTAAAAAATAGTAAAGCATTATCATTACCCTTAACAGTTTCTCAACTTCTACATTATTTGAACTTGTGAGAATGTCCTTTATGGTGAAAATCAAAGAACATATGAAAAAAAGAGTAAATAAATGAAGACATTAAAATAGATGCAACTAAGTATCATCAGTTTGAAGGATCTGAAACACATTACTGAAGTGAACATCAGTTGCTAAGCTGAGGAGCTCATACTTGGCATTGGAATTTTTTTTTCCCCTGAGAGGTGTCTTTCCTTTTCCCAAAGATGGATGACCAGAAATCACGCATGTAGGCTGAGCTGGCTCTGGACCTCATGGCAGGAAGCTATTAGACATGAACCCTAAGATGCTTTCAAATTCTAAGAACTAAGATCTGAGTGGCTGTCAATGTTTTGGCAATGTGAACCTTATCCTCTGGAGCCCGAATATCACAGATCAGTGTCAAGACCAATGAAATAATGCATCCCATAAACAATTCCCCTGCAGAAGATGAAGCTGGATTTTAATTCAGCTACTTAAATGCTGCTCAAGAAATCTTCCAGAAGGGCAAGTGGGATGGTGAAAAATGAACAATATTTGCAAAGATAGACTAAGGAGATATAAATTCTTTTTTAATTAAAAGCTCCATCATCTCTCTGCCTGTATTTATAAGCACTTACTTCCATTCATCTCCCTGAAATAAATGGCTTTTAGGCACTCTGAGATCCTTTTTTGATGATTTTTCTACTTTTGGAAAATTCATCAGTTCAGATATATGGGCAAGTGTCCATTCATTTGAATGCTAACAGACACCAAGCTACTGTGACTCTCCTTCTGGAACATACTGTTATTGTCCTAAGGTACAATTCGACCTTGTATTATTAAAGACAACTCTTTTCCTTTGGAGTCATTATTTGCATTCATGTATAATGCAGGCTTGCTCTCTTGCCAGCTTCTCTAGTGGCCCAAAGTTGTAAGATGAGAATTTAGCATTGGAAACCAGTCTTACAGTGAATTGCATGATGGGGGAAAGAAGTATCCCCAAATCCAATTTGAAAGGCTTTTGTGAAGCAAAGTGTAGGAAGTCAAAGGCACTATTTGCAGATATTGGTTGAAAGTGACCTGGAGGACTTAACCATTGTCCCTTTGGATGGAAGACAAGTTGGCCCTGTTAGCAAGCACAGTTTGACTGATAATTGTTTTCTTATCATCTAATAATTTAAAAGGCCACCAACCCCTGCTTCCTGATTTTTATGGTACCAGTACCCTGAGGCATTTGATGTACTTATAATGAAAACCAAACCAAACAGCAGCTTGTGAATAAACAATGGTCTCCTGCAAATTGCTCTCGTTCACAATCATCCCTCCTCCTCTGCCAGCTAAGAATAAGCTGATTCCAGCCTTATTACCTCCCAGCAACCTTCTCTATATGAAAGTCTCACTTTCCTTATCATCAAAAGCCATTTTTCCCCTAGAATCCTGAGAAGAAAAACTATGCTTGTGGGAGAGGATAAACTAAGTCATAGTTGTCTTACAGACTCCTCCATTCCAAGAGCCAGTTTCAAGTTAAAGGTTGGAAGGACAATGGTGGTCCATGGGGTCTGCAGGTAAAAGCCAGAAGCAGGGTGCCTCAGTGTATCTATGTTGGGTTTCACAGCTGTTAGTGGGAACCTGCCCAGGATTCCTGGAATTGTCCTCCCTCTACTAGGGGAAAATGAATCCAATTGTATCTCTCTCTGATCCAGGCCCCAGCATCATATCTACTTCTGTTCACAACCAATGAACATTTTCTCTGGAAAGGACTAGAACATCTCATGCATAGTGGCTTTTCTAGAAAGGAAACATTTGTCGCTTCCTTCAATGTTCGCTGGGCATGTTGAACTTAAGTTTAACTGGGAGATTTACACCACAGTCATCATCAAAACCTATAGACAAGGCTTTTATTACTCCTACCCTCTACCCCAAACGACAGGCTTCTCAACATTTGGCAACATCAATCTAAATAAATTCCAGATCCCAGGGTATAAGTTTAGAGATAAATGGACATTCTAAGGCTCTCTTCATCCTGCCCTGAACCCCTGACATCAATTCATTTTTAGTGGGGGTTCTAAGCAGCTCACAGATACCAACCAGTATCTGAGACTGAAAATCATATGGGGGAATCTCTTTCCACATCCTTGGCTGTTTAAATCTGGACCGAGGATTTTGTAGCCTCAGAAACTTTTAAAAGTTGAACCTTTCGCTGTAATGGGGCATATAAAGCAGATACTAGTGACTCTAGATTTACCCTCAGGGAAAAGGGCAAGAGTCTACCACCTTGATATCTTATTTAAAAAATGTATTATGATTTACCAAGTTATAATAAAATTGTTAGTACTCAAACATCAATACCACTACCAACGTGACCTTCCATTTCCAGTGTCCCCAATCTCCTACCTACCATCCTAGCATAGTCCCTAGAAAGCACAAATATATTTTATATTGGTTGATATAATACAAAGGCAAATAGAATAACTTTGATAAACATGAGTCAGTTGAAGTGATTATTCTATCTCTTTATGGTATTACTAAAATCACTGTGTAAGGATTTATAGGGCCATGGTTGGTACTAGTTGAGCCTTCTGTGTTACTGGTGAGGTTCACTAAGCTTGGTGGATTTTTTTTCATTCAGAAGTTACTTTATTTTTATAATAACAACAGATGTGATGTTTGAAATGTAATTCATAGTATGTGGTGACAATTCAGAAATGATTGTCTTTTGCATTTTCATAGTTAAGCTATATTCTTTTCTTGATGCCATAGGAATAATTGGGAAAAAGATTTCTGGAAGCCAAGAATGTCTCCTTGGTCAGATTCTACGTATGCAACTTTACCATCAGATTTGTTGTCATCCTATGGGGCTGACACTGCTATGAAATTTTGGGATGTAGTGCTGCTGCCTGTACCTTTTTCTCATCCCACTTGCCCCTTGCCAGACCACAGGGTACTTGTGAGCTGAGAAAGATGAAAGCTCGATTGTTGCCATGCAGACGCTTGCTTCCACCCACGCCCCCCCAGAAGCTGTTTACAAAGGCAGTTGGTTTCCTCCACAAAGAACGTCTGTCTCCTGAAGAAGGAAGAGTTTTGTTTGGTCATTTCTAGCCCCAGAAATCCAGGGGATGAGGTACCCTACCATCTGCTCTGATCCTCAATTCTTCACCTACCAGTGTGATGGGCTAAGCATCTCTGAGAAGCCAGGAGGAGTTTTCACCCTGAAAGAAAGTTCCAGCCTCCATATCAAGGTCACAGATGGGTCTTCCCTTAGGAGGATGTTTTTCAAATGATCTGGGCCAGCAGCTTTTTGTTGTTGTTGTTTTGTATTGTTTTGAGGCCACACCCCGCAATGCTCATGGGTTTTTCCTGTCCCTGGCAAGCCCAGGGGACCATGTGGGATGCCAGGAATTGAACTTAGTAGGCCACATGCAAGGCAAGCACCTTATATGCTGTACTAACTTTCTGCCCTCAGTAGCTCTTTTTATGGGGTGAGGTTCTCCCCTGTTCCCTGCAGTCTTGTGGCAGTTGCATAGCCTTGTGAAGCATGTCAAACTCTTCATACCCACAAATGCCCATGCTTTACGCAGATCTGGGCTTTTTGCTTTTCTTCCTGTCGAATCTGGAAATTTATGGAAGTGCATTGCACTGTCTCCAAATCATCCGTGTGTGACCTATGTCTGATGTTTTCTCCCTGGTCTTGGAATTTGGATGCACTGGGGGCACCTTTGCCCAGCAGGTGGCTGCTCAACATCTTAGTCTATGGACAGCTAGACTGGTTCAATAGCTGATAGATACTGAATTTTCTCAGCCACCCTGAGCCTTCTTGCTCTGAGTCTATATTCAGAATGAAGGACAGGCTTTGTTCTGATGAGATTTCCCACCCAGCTTAGCCAGGAGCGTGTGCTTAATCACAGACTGCCTGGCCACCCCCAGTTCTTGTGCTCTCTTGCCCTCTGCCCCCAGCTGAATGCTCTTAGCCAGCTGAACAGGGTCTGGTTGAAGTGAGAAGAGGTGAGTGGCCTGTGAAGAGTCAGATGGGCTTTGGGGGACCTCCATTCCTGTCCACATGAAGTATCTGTTTATTCTATGCCTGGCCCCTCATTGTTGGGATAGGAGGTAGATCCTTGACCCCACTTCAGGCCAAACTTGCCCTCGTGCAGGTGACTAAACCTGGGTCTTCTGGGAGAAGCATGTTCTGCATTTAGATGATCTTCTTTTGTCAGCACAAAATACTTGTCCCCAAATGCACACAGAGGAGCAGAAATCTTACTTGGACTGAATACTTATTCCATTCAAATAAAGAAACCTGCACTGAGGCTGGTACTAGGCATTGGCTAAGCTACTGAGAGGGTAGACAGCTCCCTGTGATGGGCCTCAAGGCAGAAGGGACAGGTTAGAACTGGCACCCTACACCCTTATCCCTCACAGTAAACATCCAATTTCAATTTATTTAAACTTTTTCATTTTGGTTTTCAGGCCATACCCAGCAGTGTCCAGGGCTTATTCCTGGCTTGGGGATCACTCCTGGAGGGCTCAGGGGATGCAAAGTCAGCTACATGCAAGGTAATGCCCTACCTACTGTCTAGCTCTGGCTCACATCCAATTCCAATTTAAACAGAAGCTGAACTATGAAAAACATTTCACTCCCCAGGGTAGGAACACTCAAACCAGATGGGTAAGAACAAAGAAAACTAGTTTGCGAGGTCTGGAACATCCAGGTCCATTTAGCTCATCCTGAATAAAACACCTGGACAAACCTACCTCCCAGGCCAGTTCTCCTTTGTCTTCCTGTCCAAGCTCAGCTTCCAAGAAAGGAAACGCAGGTTTGTCCTCCAGATGTCCTGGGTTGAAACCTCTGCTTGCGCATTCTCTCAAGAATCAGATGCACTTTCTTGAGAAACTAACAAAGGGGTACTGATGTCGTGTGGCCATGCAGACCCCAACATGCTATGTCATCTTGCAGCTTCATGACAGATGATGATTGATACCAGTCTGCTCTGTCATCAGATAGATAGATGACACTGTGATCCCAGCCTGGGGTGTCATTGTACAGGGTATATCTCTAATCCCAACATGATGGATGCTGGAACAGGCAACTGGCTTTGCATTCCTAGTTCTGATATGCTAAATTACAGTTCTTGAAATCAAGTCTTTCTCTTTTTAAAATAAAGGCACTTATTTATAATTTATTTCAAATGTCAATTGATAACCAATTCTTTGCAATAGAAAGAAGTAATGTCTTCTCTGAAACCCAAACTTATTCCAAGAGGGAGACAGAGTACTAAATCTGGTCAAGCTATATTTATGAATTTATTTCCATCTATCTCCCCTTTATAGATAGAGCATTAAATTGATTTTCCAGGGCCCAGGTAGCAAATCTTATCTCTGCATCTAAGAGACTCTTAAGAGTCATGGGGGTGGTTTGGGCATATTTGCTGTCTCGAGAGGTGCTTAGTGAGGAATGGCTGGAAGGTCTCTTGCTCCAAGTGGTCTCTTGCTCTTCACCACCTCCAAAGATCTTGATAGATATATAGACTCCCAGTCACCTCTACCCTCACCACCCACACACCAGCCTAGCCAGAAGAGATACCCATTTTCTGGGTACACACTGGCTCCTATTCTTTGAGAGACTCTGTTGTAAGGTTCAGGAAATGGGTCTCTCTTCTTCCTTCTTTTGCTCAGTGTTCCAGAAGTTTCTGTGTCCCATTTATCCCTGTACCTCAACTGCTGTGGGTTTAGATAAATGCACTAAAATGTATGAGTGGAAATAACACAGTCTTTTATCTGAAATAAAATAATGAAACCCACACATGCCAATTCTAAGCAACATTGTTTGCGAGGGAAGTAAGATTAGGTCAGCTTTGGAAAGAGAATTTTTTTTTTGCAGAGCAGAAAGTGGGGAACAGAGGAGTGGGTGGACCTGGGGGAATTTTTGACTTGTACAAAAGAAACAGGAAAAAGAGAAAAGTGGTGACTAGAGTCCTTCCTCCCATTTGTCATTGCGTTGTATGTGGAGTCTGCTTACTAGCCAGTGTGCAGGATGTATGTATGTTCAGTATGGTAATACTTGTGTGCCATTTGCATGTATGCTCCATGCATGTGAATGTGCATGTTTTATGTGAATATATGTCTATGTGGTATGTGTGCACTGTGTACCATGTATGTCATGAGTTGCATTGTGCTTGATGTGTGAATACGTGTGTGGCATATCTGGTATGTGTGAATACATGTCTACAGCATTTGAATATATGTAAGTGTGGTGTGTGTAGGTGGGTATTATGTATATATTATGTGTGAGAATGTGGTGTGTGTGTTTTTGAATATAGTGTACATAGGTGTGCATTATATATGTGCTGTATGAATGTGTGTAGGTGTGTGCTGTGGGGGTGAATGTGTGTGATATGTGACTACATGTGTATAGTGTATAAATGTGTGTGTGGATGTGTGTGTGGTATGATTGGGAATAGGAGGCCAGATATAGAAATAGGAATAGAGAGGCCAGAGTGAAGCCTGCATCCTGGGAGGGAGGAAAAGCGAGGGTGCGTCCTGCATCTTGGTGAAAGTAAAGCTTGTCTCCTGAACTGCCACTTTTGCCTCTGTGTGCCCAGATGGTCCACAGCTCACTACCATTGCCTTGAAGTTCTTTTTATTGGCAACATCCCAATTATGGAGCCTGGTACTCATAGAAGAGAGACATCTGAGTTTCACTCAAAATTCTCCTATTTCTAAGGCCCCCCTCCTCAGTTATTTGCACCATCTCTCAGGATGTCACCTTCCAGGGAAGGTGAGCTTCCAAGGGGAGGTAAAGGAAAATTGGTGGAGGACTCAGGTGTACCAGAACCAGGCTCTTCTCTGTGGATGAGGAGCTTCCCTGAAAACAGTAAGTCTAGGCAGCCCCTGGCTTCTGGCAGGGTCACAGATTCCCTGGGGCAGAGTGAAAGGCCAGAACAGGAAGAGCCTCCAGGGGTTTTCAGTGCTGAGCTGGAGAACAGGAAGCATTCAAAACCTTGTCATACACTGACCAGGAGCTCAGGTCACTGCATCAACCTTATTCATTCTAAAACAGTTTTGATGTCTGTGACTTCAAACCACATTCCTGATCTTTCTAGTTAAGATGAACCAAATCCCACAAAACTGGAAAATCATTTCAACTTGAAAATGGGCAAGAAGGTCAACAGTGTAATCAAAGAGATCAAATGTGTAATCAAAGTAAAAAGCGCGGGGAGAACCGAAGAAGAGAAACTGTCCAGTGCCTGAGAAGAAAGAGGTTTGTATAGGGGTGCTGAAGGTCACAGGGGGGTCCCTAGACCCCTCTCCCTGCTCAGGACCTGTCTCCGCTAGGTCTTTAGTGAAAAGCATACATTTCCCTCCAGCTGGAGCAGTCTTACCTCTCTCATAGACATCAGTATTTCAGCTACTGGGGGTCAGGTCATGGCAATGAGCTGCCAGAAAAGCAGGATAAGAAATCAAGAAAGGTTCTGAAAATAATGAAGGTTCTGGAAGTTTCTCGAAAGAACAAAAGTTCTAGAAAGAATGCATCATTTTCCTCTGTCTCTAGTGTCTCTATGGGTGTATGGAGATATGAGTCTAGAATCTGTGCCTTAGGAGGCCTGAAGAATAGAAGCTGGGCCCCAGGAAGGGTCAAGTGGCACATGACTGAAGCTTTTTTTTCTTTTTTAAAAATGTTTTATTGCATGTGAGTTCCTATTGCCTTTAAATCATTGAGAAGCTTCATGCACAACTTCAGACAGAGGAAAATGCCATGACATTCCAACTGTGCCCTTGGAAGTTCAGGATGTGCTTTGAGCAACTCTGGAAGCTTTCATTAGCATAAAGTAGATGCAGTACTTCAGTAAATGCCACAATGGACTATGGAAAGTCACTGAAGGTTTGGGCAACTAGGCAGCTTGAGAAGGGAGCACAGAGGGATCCTGGGGAGTTTAAGAAACAGGAATATGGAGGCAGCAGCTTAAAACAGCAAATTAGAGTTTAAGTTGGTTGTATGATTAAGAGATATGGCGGGCTAGAGTGATAACACATCGGGTGAGTAGGGTATTTGCTTTGCAGTTGGCTGACCCTGGCTTGATCTGTGACATTTCAAATAGTCCCCTGTGCATACAAGGATGAATTCCTTTTTTCTTTTTCTTTTTTTAAATAATTTATTTATTTAGCACTGTGGTTACAGACATGTTCATAGCTGGGTTCCAGTCATAAAATGTACACACACCCCCTTCACCAGTGCAGATTTCCCACCATCAATGTCTCCCATTTCCCTTCTTTCCCATTCCTTGCATGTCTTCGGAACAGGCATTATATTTCTCTTTCTCACTATCATTGTCATGGTAGTTGTTAGTGTAGTTATTTCTCTAAATGCACTCACCACTCTTTTGTGGCAAGCTTCAAAACATGGGCTGGTCCTTCCGGCCCTCATCTCTATTGCCTCTGAGTATTATTTCCAGACTGTCTTTTACTTTTCTTAAATCCCACAGATGAGTGAGACTATTCTATGTCTATTTCTCTCCCTCTATTTCACTCAGCATGATAGTCTCCATGTCCATCCATGAATAGGCAAATTTCATGACTTCACTGGATATTGGTCTGTAGTTCCTTTTTTTGGTGGCATATCTGTCTGATTTTTGTATCAGGGTGATGTTAGCTTCATAAAACTATTTGGGAATGTTTCTGTTTCTTCAATTTCATGGAAGAGGTTGAGAAGGATTAGTAGTCGGTTCTCTGGAAAGGTTTGAAAGAATTCATTTGTGAATCCATCTGGGCCTGAGTTTTGTTTTGGGGAAAACTTTTGGTTACCATTTTAATTTCTTCAATAGTGTTCATTGAAGAAATAGCATATCTGTTCTGTTCAGATATGCTAGATCATTTTGATTCAACCTTGGGCGGTTATAAGAGTCTAAGAATTTATTCATTTCTTCCAGGTTCTCTTGTTTTGAGATAGAGTTTCCCAAAGTAGTCTCTGATTACCCTTTGAATTTCTGTAGTTTGTAGTAATCTCCCCCTCTTCATTTCTAATTCAATTTATTACATTTCTCTATTTCTTTGTATTTATATTTATTTATAAATATTTGTTTATATTCTAGTGGCTTATCAATGTGGTTTATTTTTTTTCAAAGAACCAACTCTTGCTTTCATTGATCTTTCAGATTGTTTTTAGGATTTTTTTTTTCTCATTTGATCAGGTCTTTAATTTCCAAGTTCGACTCTGCCCTGACAAGTTTTCCTTGGCAGTGTTCACTGGTCACCTTAGCTGATTTTTTTTTTTTTTTAGGATTTTTTAAATTTTCACTCACCTTCCTATTTTTGGTTCATTTTGTTGAAAACTTTCCAATATTATAAGCTGCTTCATTAAGTTATTTATGTAGACAGGCCCCTTTTTCTTCCTGATAAGTGCTTGCAAAACTATAAAATTTCCTCTTAGTACCTATTTTTATGTGTCCCACAAATTCTGATAATTTGTGTCTTTGTTCTCATTTGTTTCCAGGAATCTTTTGATTTCCTCTTTGATTTCCTCTCTGGCCTACTGATTCTTCAGTAATGAGCTGTTTAATTTCCAGGGGTTAAAGTTTTCCCCCTGTGTTTGTTTTAATTCACTTCTAATTTCACTGTATTTATATCTGAGAAGGTAGTTTGTATAATTTCTGCTCTCTTGATTTTATGGAGGTATGTTTTATGGGCCAGCATGTGGTTTATCCTGGAGAATGACCCATATGCATTGGAGAAGAATGTGTATCCAGTTTTCTGGGGATGGATATATATATATATATGCTACTCTCTTCCATTTCTCCCTTCAGAGCCAGTATATTCTTGTTAGATTTCATCCTGGTTGATCTATTAAGAAGTGACAGGGTGATGTTGAGGTCTCCCATTATTATTGTATTGCTATTGATGTCTTCCTTCAAATTTGTCAACAATAGTTTTAAATATATTTTTCTGGTCCCTCATTGGGTGCATATATGTTTGTTTATAAGTGTGACTTCTTCCTATTGTACATATGCATTGATTATTAACAAATGTCCATCTCTGTCTCTTTATAACTTTTTTAAGTCCAATGTCTGTGTCATCTGATATTAATATGGCCAACACAGCTTTTTTTAAGGGAGTTGTTTGCTTGTCCTTCAAACTTTGACTTTGAGTCTATGTTTACTCTGACTATTCAGATGAGTTTCTTGTAGGCAGCAAAACATTGAATTCAGCTTTTTGATCCATTTTACCATTCTGTGTCTCTTAACTGTGTACTGACGTTGAGAGAGATAATTGTCATAGGATTTAGTCTCATCTTTTTTTTTTATAAGAGTTTGATGTGTCAGTCTATCTGTCTTTCCTTAAAGTAGACCTTTCAGTTCAACTTTAAGGCTGTGTTTAAGTATATAACGCTTCTGAACTATTGTTTATCCGTGAAGTTGTGTATTCTTCTTTCAAACCTAAATGTAAGTCTGGCTGGGTGAATTACTCTTGGCAAAGCATTAATTTAGTTGAGTTCTGTCACTATATCCCACCACTGCCTTCTGGCCTTGATGGTTTATTGCGACAACTCTTCTGTAAATCTTAAGGATTCTGCTTTGAATGCAATCTCTCTTTTTGATCTTGCTGCTTTCAGTATTCTATACCTATCTGTGGAATTAGTCATTGTGACTCAGGTGTATCTTGGGGTGCTTTTTTTTGGGTCTCTTTTGGTTGGTACTCTTTGGGCATGTAGGATATGGTTGCATGCCATCTTTAGCTCTTGGAGGTTCTCTGCAATGATGTCCTTGACTATTGATTCTTTATAGGGATTTTTCTTCCTGTGTCTCTGGGATTCCAGGGATTCTTGTGTTGTTTCTATTGAATTTATCAAAGACCTTTATTTTCATCTGTTCATATTCTTTGAGATTTTTCCTATTGCCTGATTGTTTATTTGCTGTTACTATGTTGGAGAGGCTTTCCAATGAGATTTTCATTTCTCCTACCAAGTTTTTCAGTTCTGTTGTATCAGTTTGAAATTTTCTCATTTCTACTTTCATTTTCTCTTGATTCTTACTTATGTATTATTCAGTTCATTCCATATCTAGAGTTTTATGAGAATCCTTCTTATTTCTTCTCCAATTCCTTATCGGAGAGGCTAAATAAGTGGTTTGTACTTTTTGGGTTATCAAAGATACCATCTTCACTCTCTAAGCATGGTGGCTGCCTGCTTTCTTTCCCCATTATCACAATTGCAAAATTATCATAATTTTTTTATATGTCATGCTGGGTTTCATTAACTAGGAGAACTGTGAGGCCAAAGAGCAGAGTGGAGTGCCTGCGCTCCTCAGACTTTTTTCTTGATGGTGGAAGTCACTCACCTTGTGATGCTTTCTGGGCAACACCAAACACCCCAATTTCTGCCTCTGTCCTTGGTGGCAGGGGTCACTTACCTGGTGAGTCTTTCAGGGCATAGCCAAATATACTCCATTTTGTGCCTCAGACTAGGAGTAATTTATGAGCACAGAACTAGGAGTGCTGCTGTGTGTGGTCCCGACCCACCCCCCAAAAGAAGAGATATTGTTAAAGCAAGTACATAGGCACAATGTAATAGGCTAGACGGAGGATTGCAAGCCCAGGAAAAGAAAGTGAAAGCAGAAACAGCCCATTAAAAAGGCTGAGAGAAAGTTTAGTCATGGGAGACCCAACAGAACTCTCCAGCAGGTCACTAAAGTGGCACTACTAGAAGTGGAACTGACTGTTTAAGTGCTAATGGGGAACTCCAGAGAACTGTCTAATCACTAATCATGTGCCATTGAAAAATACATGTATAGACTGACCTAAATCCAAGACAATAAAATATCAGATGATAGAGGGGGGGCTTCAAGGTCACTTAGTTCTAGGAGTCTTTTAAAGAGAAAGTGGAAGAGAGAATGAGAGAGTAATCTACAGATTGCTATGAAAGAAGTGTTCTGTTGAGGTGCATTATCTCTTGGATCCAAATTCATCCTCATTCTCAATGCTCTAGTTCTTGATTCTGGAGCTGGAGGCTATGATCAACCATCTTTATCCTTTTCCAGCTGCTAGAATATCAAGCCTCATCAGAAGTGAACTTGGGGCCTATTCTGGCCTAAGGGGATTCAGGAGACAATATGGTGCTGGGGATTGAGAGGCAAGTACTTTAACCACTGATATCTCTCTCTCTTTCTCTCTCTCTCTCTCTCACTCGCTCTCTTTGTCTCTCTGATAACCTCAGCAAGGATCAGCAAGTTCCTTCTTCAGATGAATTGTGTGCTTCTGTGATGTTCATCATCTTTTCAGGAATCAGAACCTCAGCTGCCATGTAGGAAGTGACACTCTCCTCTTCTTTTTCTTTCTATATGTTCCATTCTTCTTCTCTGGACTTGAAGGCTGCTTCTTTCCCCACTTCTTCTGAAATTTGTGTGTACTGTTTAATGCTGCCTGTTTGATCCCCTTCCATCAGCGAACAATTCATTCTAGTACATTATTCCTCTTCACCTAACTGGTGTGGTTTATGTTTCTAAACTCTGAGGTCAGTGTTGAAATGAGTGTAGCTTTTTCCTCTTTACCTTGTAGCCATGACCTAGAAGCAGAGAGAAAGAGTTGGAATAAATGTTGAAGGTCAGAGCTACAAGATTCAGAATGGACTGTACTGAGTTAGAATAATTTTTATGCCACTGCGACAGCCAGCTGCTGGCAGGAAGGATTCAAACGTCCACTGGGGTTGGACTGGTTGGAAATGAAGGTCACTCTCTAACCTTGAAGGCTGTGATTTTATGACTCATTCTGGGTCTTATTCTTTCTTCTACTAATTATTGACTCTTGTGATTCCCTTTCATCTCTCCAAGGCATGATTTTCATAGCAAAGCTGTGAACTTGATGTAAAAAGGCACAAACACAGTTGGATTTAAATATTCTTCTAGTAATTTTTTCCAAATGATCTTGTGACCATGCCCATCAATATTATTGTCTCAGTTCATTCTACTTCACAATACTTAGATTAGGAATGTCTAAAGATGCCCTAATAGTCAACCACATTTATTTTGGAAGCAAAATGACCATGTGGTGAGATTCATCTTCAACTAAAAAGGCTTTAATGTCATTCACCCTTTTGATGCTAGTTCATAGTCCATTCAAGCAGCAAGAACTGAAGAGAAAAATAAAATATAAGCAAATTATATATTTAATTTTGGTGAGTATAATATCTGATAGAACATGGCCTATAATTGGAAAGTAAATGATCAGCCTATCCTGTATGTGTGAGTGTGTGTATTCATTCACTTTAGCAAATGGTTGAGGAGCATTGTCCAACCTGAACTGTAAAAGTTCACTACTGCCTCTAATTTATAGGTGTTGCTTTCAATTTTCTCCCAATTTAACTTTATATTTGAATACAATTTTATTCAGAGAAAATGATTCCCAACAGTTGTATGGCATCATGGATTTCTTTGCAGCTCCATGCACCATATTTCATATGAATCTGTCAATTCAAATATGGAGATGTGCCCTTTAAGTCATAGAAAGAATGTTAGAAGAAAAACAACCCCAAAGACTTGGGATTCTTCCATGGGGAACATATGAATCAAATAGAACTGGAGATATGACCTAGGGACCACAGGCCAAGAATAGGAATCACAGAGGCCCAACATGAAGTTTTCCAGAAGGTAAGTTTAATTACCACCACCAAGGTTTCTGGGAGCCAAGCAAAATTTACTTAAGTGAATGTACACTGGGTTTGGCCATTTAGACAGTATAAGTCTGAAGAAGTCATTTTTTTTAAATTTTGTTTGAGGACCACATTCAACAGTGGTCTGGGATTACTCTTGAATCTTTGCTCAGGGATAATACCTGGCACTGCTTGGGATCACATCTAATTTTGGAGATTAAATTGGGGTCTGCACATGGAAGGCAAGTTCCTCCTGGCACTATTTGTCTAACCAAGAATTCATCTTTATCTAAGCAGTCATGGTGAAGGCCAAGACTCGGTAAGTGGAAAAGTTATTGGAAGCAAAATAGATTATTCTTATAAGACACTGAGCAGACTATGAGGGGAAAAAAGAGATTTAATTTTTCATAACTATTAAAAGACCATAAAAGAGAAAAGAATGTGTAAATTAATACTTGAGACAAGATTGAGCAGAGAATGAATTTAAGGAACACAGACTCCAAAGACAATGTCAATAGCTTTGATTACATTGAAGATGGGCAACAAGCTACCCATAGGTCTAACTTGAAGGTAAGTGTTAAACAGGGAGCACGTGATAGGCCAGATTCTATTGGGATTCTCTTGCTAATGTCAAGGAGTTCTAGCAGGAATGGCCCAGAGAATATTAGGAAAAAATCAGTACTCAGCACAGAAGAGAATATGGGTCATCTGTCAGTCAATGGTGGCCATGTTTAAGCCAATTCATTCAATGAATGGACTGTAAAACGTCTAAGGATGAATGAACACAACATTTGCAGGTGACATGTTTCATGTTTCTGCTACATGTGTTCCTCACAATATCTCTGTGGTTTTGCATTTTATTAACTTAAACAAATAGTCTTTGAAGTTAAGTGACTTGCCAAAGAGACCGTTAATAGGTTAAAGGGAGCATCACTGCACCTCCTTTCTGTCTTCAATGTTCTTTTCACTGTATAGTGCTTGTAACCATGTTTATCTCATATCAGTGGGGTAAATTCAAACAATACGACAGAGCACGAAAACAACACAACTGCAGAAGTTCCTTACCCTTCAATATACCATCACCCATTTTAAATGTTTCAGTCCAAATATGATACATTTATTTCTGGAGAATAATTGCCTGAATACCGATTCCTCATCTGACTAGAGAAATTGTGTGGGAGAACCTATTATTTTTGTTTGTTTGTTTTTTGGGTCACACCCGGTGGTGCTCTGGGGTTACTTCTGGCTCTGCACTCAGAAATAGCCCCTGACAGGCTCAGGGGACTACATGGGATGCTGGGAATTAAGTCACTGTCTGTCCTAGGTTGACCACATGCAAGGCAAATGCCCTACCTCTGTGCTATCTCTTTGGCCCAGAACATATTATTTTTAAAAAGTCTAACATTCTGTTTTCCCTTTCCTAGAGACTTAAGGCAGCTCTCTATATTTTGATTATTATTTTTCCCCTCCATTGATATAGGAGGCTTTCAAGCAGAATTCATCTAGAACTTAAGGGAGAGGAAAATGATACAAGGATAATGGATCCCCATTTAAGAATAATCTAAAACGCTATGACCCACAACTCAGAAAAGGCCATGTGAGATACCCAACATTAGCCAGATAGCTTTAAAAGTATTTTAAAACATGCCATTTAGAATCCTGTGAAGTTGAATATCTCTATAGCTTGTATTTTTTTTTTAAATCCTAAAAGCTAAAATAAAATACCTTTCAAAACTAAAAGTTTGAAGTAGAATTCAAACAAATCATATTAGGTGGGAGGCACTGGCATCTGATATTGGAATAATTAAAGGGCTACATGAGTATGTGACTCTTAGCACAAGAGCTATGGAATTCTTTGTAAGTTTGTATCTCATCATTTGACACTTTAAGATATTTGGGGGGGGTGCTCCTGAAGTGGGATGTCTATAACAGTGAATTTCACTATCTTTTTTTTTTAATCAAAGTGGATTTCAAATCTTTCACAGTAATATTTTAGGTACATAGTGATATTGAATCAAGGGCATTCCCACCACCAATATTGCACTCTCTCCAACCCTGTTCCCAGCATGCATCCCATATTTCCCTATTTTAAAGCCCAGACTGCTAGTATAGGTGGTCCTCTCTGTGTCTAGTATGTTGTAAATTGGGTATCGATTCTGTTGCTATTGGCTTTGGATTTGGTGCTTAAGTTTTATGAATTTCACTATCTTTTAACTAGGATGCATAGTGGACAAAATTTTCTTAGTGTTTGTACATTGTTACCTGCATCAAGCAATTGTAGTTAATAGGACCTTGACTATTTTCTCGAATGTATAGAACTCTTTTAACTTCAAAAATAACTGGAATAAAATATTAAAGGCCTAAAGAACTTAAAAATCAAATCTGTACCATACAACACATTGCTATATTTAAAAGAAGGTGGTCTATTGGCACGGTCATCCTCGTTATTTTGTATTATGTAATTTTAGAACTAGTTTAGTTATTTTATCTTTACTTTAAACTTTAAATTATGTACAGATTTAAAATATCTAAGGCAATTTTAATACATATATTTAGCAAACATATTTTGGATGAATCATATATACTGGGGGTATTTTTGTTTTGTTGTTTTCAAAGGTACATTAAGTTTGATGACTGCTCAAGAGGAACTACTCAAGAAGACTTAAAGGGGATGGGATAACAATTGTAATGTTGAAATAAAGTAATTACTGATGCAAAATTATGGACCAAGCAAAAGCTTCTCTAATTTCATATTTCCATGATTTTCCCATTTCAATGATGTTATATAAGTGAAATAAATGATAAAGCCTTTAGAGCTGTTTTCTTGTGTAGATCAATACTAGCAATTTATTAATATTTTTTGCTGAGTAGATGATTACGTGATTGTTCCATTGTTCCTTTAATTACTCATCCATTAAAGGACATTTGGGTTGTTTCAGATGTCACTCTATGGGACTGTAATTTCTTGGTGACTAATAGAAATTAAGCTTTAATGAGCATTTGTATGTTCATATTTTTGTGTTTAATTTTTCATTTCTCTTGATAAATGATTCAGTTAAATATGGATGGCATGATTATTACATGTTTAGCTGCTTCTGGTTGGATCATTATACACTTTCATTGGCAATGAGTGAATGAATTTTCTATATTCTCACTAAAATTTGGTGTTGTCACTATTTGTCATCCAATGGTACAAACATATTTGTCAACTAAACTGTTTAAAATCCACTTAATATCTTTAGACCAAGCTTGATCTTGATTTGAAGGGTGGTTTGTATTGAAACTTAGAATCTGGCAGTGTCTTCAGAGTCATGTGTCATGTTAAAAGCTGCATTTGCTGCTTTACTCTTACAATAAGCCAGTGGGAGAGCAGTGATTACCTGTCCTTTGATGCCCGAAAAGAAGGACTTCTTGATTCTTCCACACAGTGGACCCCACTCCCCAAGCCTCCCCCATATATCTCTGGCTGAGAAGCCATATTTGTGGAAGAAACTATTGTTCCCTATACTGTCTTCAATGACTAGAGAAGGTCACCTCTTTATTTCCATTGGCTGGCAGATAGACTGTTTAAACTCTCCAGTACACTTCCTCCAATACCACCAAAGTGAAGGGTGGGGAACGGGAGTCAAAGGTTGGCATTATTGTGGGATCGGGCAAAATTCTAGGTTCCTACTGGTATTTGAAACCAGACATCTATGGAATGTTGGGGTACTCCACTACCACCTTCAATTCTAAGTGGAAGTCTGGGCTGCCCTCCCTTCCTTGGTCAATGCAATAAGAGGTGAAGTGGATCTTGCTGTGCCATTTGACTGAGTTACTATGATTATTATGCACATGTTCTATGTGGCCCTGCTCTCATTTCCTCCCCTGGCTGAAGAAAGTAATTTTCTTCAAAACATTGTCTACACCTTCCAAGTCATTGACTTTCAGCACCAAATCTGGCATCTGTGAGACCAAAAATTACCCAAGAAGTTGGTTTGGGGTCTTTGTCTGTTGCCTGTCTTTCAGAGTCTCCTGGTCTTTTCTTGATGTATGCCTGATGTTCTAGGTTTCAGTTATGCTCCCAAAAGATGTATAGACTCCATGCTCCCCAAAGTGGGATCTGGGTGAGGATTGGGTCTTAAAAGTTAGCTTAATCCAAAAAGCACTGAATCAGGCACCCCCCACCTCTGTTTCTGGGACAATACCTGGTGGCACTCACTCAAGGTTTATCCTGGCTCTGTGCTCAGAAATTACTCCTGGCAGGTTAGGGTATGCAGGGGATAGAACCCGGACTGGCTGCATGTAAGGAAATGTCCATTTTGCTGTGCTATTATGCTCCAGCCCCTCAAAGAACTCTCTTGATATAGAGGTGGTTAGAGAACAGAAATGATCTTTTTAGGAGTTGAACATTTTCATTCTTGTCTTGCTCTCCATTTTGGAGCCCTTTGTTTTCAATGGCCTTAAAAACAACATGAAAAATGCCAACTGGAACAAATTGTCAGGATGCTTGAAATGAGCATTTCCAAGTCAGTGCCGATTCTTCTACCGTATGTCAAGCTGTCTGTGCAGGTTGAAGCCCAGATTGTCATTTATTCAGTGGTGTGACACACTTGAAAGGATGTAGTACTAGAATGAATTAGAGTAGCCTTTGGTGTCCACGCTACCAAGTAGCCCCATATCCTGGGATCTTGGTGTATGTGGTCTCTACATTTTGAATGTCTAACTTCTTTTCCTCTTCCAGATCCTAAATTCTGTTTAGAGAACAAAGGCACAGATGGAACAAAAGAACTATAAAATGTCAAAACAATCTTGGAACGGGTTACAATTATGTGGCACTTGTCATAGGGTTTGTTTCCAATGGGATCCGCTTTAAATGTATGGGAACAAGGGGATCAAGCCTGAAGCTTACTTAGGAGAGTCTGGGATTTTCTGTCTATTCATATTTAACTTTACATGCAAGGGCCAGGAAGACCTGCTGCTTATAGGTAAAGATTTAACTCTGTATCAAAGATTTGATTCCCAGGGAGTTGTCCACTCCTATTTCTGAAAGACCACAGAGATGCTGGTCTTTGCGCTATAGGCCAGAGGCCTGCCTTCAGTTCAGACTCTGAGGCCAAAAAAGCTACTGCATCTCCAGTCATATCTGAAGTGCAGCAAAATTAATGCTTCCAATTCCCCAAGCCTAGAATTCCAGGGCTTCGCTCTTTTTGGAAGACAAAATCTTTTCAGACATAAAGAGAGTTTATTATAGAGATATATCTGGGGAGATTCCATACCACAGAGGGGATGCTTATTCCTGTGAGTTCCTAGCTTGAATCAATCCTTGCATCACAGAAGGTCAACACATGTTATGCAAGTCTTTAAGATGCTACATTCCCCAGTTAGCAATTGCCAGGAGCTTTGTTCCTGCAGTCACTCTTGGAAGGCTGGGGATTATCAGTGAGCACAGAGTTGGCTGCAATGAGCTCTTCACTCCTCAGAGCCCTTATCTGTAACTAAGTTGATGACAGAAGGGAGCAATAGGATATGGGGTGCACCAGAGATTAGGTTCCAGAAACTTTCTTCTTAACCGATTTGGTTGCCTAATTCCTTCTATGTGCAGAGAAAACAGTTGGGGATTTCAGCTCCATCCCATGGCCACGTTGTGGGGGTCCCGGATCTCTTTGAGGATAGTTTAGTCCCCGAGTCTTTAATGGGCTGGCACATGAAATGTTCCTGAGAATCCTCCATGCTTGCAACCCAGGCTTGAAATTGAGGGTCAGATGTGGTGCAAATGATTCCAGAATCATCTATTCATCTTTGGAAAGGTCATCCCTTTGGGGTTCTTGTTCTGCAGAAATGTGGGGGTAGTAGAAGTTTTTTGGGTTCTTCTTTAACACTACCCTACTCAACTTGTCAGCAGAAAATGGGCACCAGAAGCCAACTGGGATCAAATCTTGGCTTCACACTTGCTAATGGAGGCCATTAGCCTCCAAACATACCATCTTGCAAACTGGCTTACTTTGAAGGGGTATATATATACATATGTATCAGATATAGTAGAGCAGGTAAGGCATTTGCTTTGCATGTGATTGTCCCAGTTAAATCCTTGTCATCACATATATGGTTTTTCATGCACATTCCGGAATAATCCCTAAGCACAGAACCTTGGTAAGTAAGTCCTCAGTACTGTCAGGTGCAAGAAGCCCTAAAAATACAATAAAGGAGATTAGAAACTGTCTTTTTTTTGAGCCCAGAAGGGGAGTCTGCTCTTTCCGCTTGACCTGTGAGCAACAGAACTCCTATCTTTCTGACACTCCTTGGTTGCATAAAAAATTTCCCAAGGCAGCACTCCAAGACCTTTCAGAAAGAACAGGCTCCCCAAAAGAGGGATTTTCCCCGCTCATCCTGTTTGTTTGTTTGTTTGTTTCTTGGGCCAAACCTGGTGATGCTCAGAGGTTATTCCTGGCTATGCGCTCAGAAATCGCCCCTGGCTTGGGGGACCCTATGGAATGCGGGGGGGATTGAACCATGGTCCGACCTAGGTTAGCCACTGCAAGGCAAACGCCTTACCACTTGTGCCACCACTTCAGCCCCATGATCCTTTAAAAAAATAAAACCTTTACAGCAGAATGAACCAGATGGACACAGCCATGTGTAAGGTCTGAAGGAATGTGAAAGTTCCCTTTGAATCTTCTCTGATACATGAGCAGTGGAGAGGAAGTCTAGGGTAGGGGCAGAATGTGGGGAGAGATAGGGTCTACCTGTATGAATAAGATAAAAAAAATCCCCTCCCTTCCAGACCACACAGAAAGCAGGAGGTACCCTTACAAAACACCCCACCTCTGAGGATATATGAAGAGAAGGGGTTACTACCTCTTTGCCCAGTGGAATGAGGAAGCTGCCTTATACCAGAGAGCTAGAAGTCTTACCCCAAGATCTAGGCAGTTCTATTGTGGAACACCCCAGCAGGCATCCTTGCAACGACCATTAAAATCAAATTTACAGACAGCCAGGAAGTGTTTCAACACCCAGAAATACAGCTGAAAAGATCTCATTACTAAAATACCAGGCTAAATGATTTCCTAATGAGCCTATCTGAAGGTCACCCACTGCTCAGGGAATATTCGGGTTTGATTAACAATTGATTAGGTCTGGGTTAAAATGAAGAAAACGAATGAGTTATAATGACCAATCCATTAGATACGATTGCCCTAAAGGGTTTCATTTCATTGACCTGCAGGAACATTTACCAGTTTGGAGTCTAAATCACCAGGCATTTTTATTTTTGTTTCATTTATCTTCTTTACTGACTTACATCTCATGTTCACATGAATTCTTTGGGCCTTGACTGCAATTCCACATCTCCCTTGCAATTGCTAGCTCCCTCTAGAATTATGATTTTTAACAACCTAAGAATTATTATTATTCAAGGATTTGTAATGCCTCGTGAAAAAGCTTACGTGCAATATTAGTTTATAAATATGCCCATAGAACTAATTATAAGCCTTCTCATGCTAGATACATTTTTTTATCCATTGATGTAAACAATTCTTTACCCATCTATCTTTCCATCTGTTTGTTCTGAGCTACCCATTAAAAAATGTGGTGTCTTTATTGTGGTGATACACAGAGACAATGGAGATGAGGGCTGAAAGGACTGGCCCATGATGCGAAGCTTGCCACAAAGCGTGGTGAGTGCAGTTAAAGAAATACCTACACTGCAAACTATTATGACAATGGTAGTGAGTGAAAGAAATATAATACCTAACTTGAATACAGGCAAGGGGTGGGGAACAAGGTAGATAGGGAGCATTGGTGTTGGTAATGTTGCACAGGTGAAGGGGGCTGTTCTTTTTATGACTGAGGCCCAACATGTTAGTAATTTTGAAATTATTTTTAATTAAAAAAGAATGTGGTGCCTGAAGTCAGACTTGGAATCCTAATTAAGCTGGGCTGGATTTCATTCTAAATACCGTTCTTTACTAACTTTAGCTTTGGGCACTGACAGTGCAGGAAAGAATCTTTTCTTGTGTACATTGAAGGGACTGTGGAAAATAGATACATGGAACATTTGAGTGCATGACTTTTATCTCTAGTTAAAATTATTACTGTTAAAAATCTACATTGTTCAGTGAAAACCATGCCATTAGGCATAGAGAGAAAATTTCACAAAGACCTAACATGGGTGATCTTGGGAAATGTGACAAACAAGACTCTGTGCAAAAGCTGAAAAATTAACTTGCCTATCCTGGTGACAAGAAAAAGAATGAACAAATTAAAAGGAAATCTCAGAGAGTAGAGATGATGTTGACCCCTATATCCCCAACTCTGTTAGAGATGGGAGAATTCAGAAGATCAAGGCTAATCTGAGTGTGGAATTAGGACAGTAGCATATAAATTCTGCTGACTTCTGAGCAGTGTGATCTTCTATGACAACAAGCAATGTGAACTTCAATGACATCAAGAATCCTGGAGATAACACTTGGTGGGGGTGGTGGCAGTAGTGGCGGTGCTCATACTGGGAGTTTGATCAGCAGGAATCCTCATAAAAGCCTTCAGCAAAAACCCCTCTTTCTGGTTATGATCCCTTTTTGGGAAAAGAGAAACTATAATGACACATGGTCTCCCACCCAACCACTAGACCACCAAGCTGGACTGCTGGGCTTGGTGTGGGGAGAGTTTCTTTCTATGCAGGCTTGCCTCTGCTTTCTTGTCTCAGCCAAGGAGTGGGAGAAAAACAGATGTCAAGGCATCAAGGCAACTCATGGAGAACATTCCAGCAAAGGAAGGGAGCAGGGATAGATAGAAGGGGGAGACTTACCTGAACAGTTACAAGCCCACCAAGACTCAAATTTGATTTAAAGCTGCATAACTCTAGTCTCCCCTCTGCCTTCTTCCCTACAACTCATTCAAGGACCCTCTCTTTGAGTTGAACAATCTAGGAAGGCCTCCGGAGCAAAGGGTAAACTGAGGAGAAGAGAAAAATCCAATAATTAGGGGGAAAGAGTTTTAATACAATGGGCCAAGTAAATGGAGAATCCTCTTAAATGTAGATGTTCTTCATCTATCTACCCAAAGGGTTCTTGAAAACAGTTTCAACAGAACAACACCAGACCAAATAACCTGTCAGAAACCCACTGTCAATGAGGAAAACACTAACTGCTCTAAACTGATACTATGTTAACTAGAACCCAAATAGCAAAGTTATCTAGGAATTTCATACCCTGACTTCAAAATCAGGCAAACAATCAGAGGCTGAGAAGGGGACAAGTTTTCTACCAATACAAAATCCTAAAAAGACCTTCCCCTCACCACATAAGATTTCTTCAATCTGCTTGGACTCTGAGCCCCTTTATTTATTTATTTTTTTCATATGTTTTACCAGAAAACACACATTAGTCAGAAAGCAAACATCACCCTTTCTTCCTGGAGATGGATCGTCAAGTGGAAGGGCCTAGAAAGTATGTGGATATGATGCAGAAAACTGATTTCCATAGAAGAATGCTGGAAGAGCTCAAACTGGTACTGCCCAGTTCACCTTGTCCAAGCACTGACTGCACAGATGGCCACACACAGGGCGGGCCCAGCCTCCGGAACTTCAGAAGCTCAGCCTCAGAATGCAAAGCTTCTCTCCTGGGTGTCCCTGTCAGAAGGCAATATTCAGCGCACTTAGAGACAAGCTTTGGGGAGCATGTGAGCATCTGGTCATGGAAAGCAAATGAGAGTGGGAAGTGGGGACCAGGAGATGTGCCAGCTGTGACCTTCTGAATGACCCTGAGTTCTCCTCAGAGGGGCATTCAGCCAGGCCTGGGGGAGCGTTGTCTGTCACCCTTAAGTAAACATAAGGTGTTAAGGAAATGCAGAAGTGAGTTACAGGTAGAGGGTCTTAGTCCTTCCTGAGTGTCTGACCCTCTGAGTTGTAATGTTTTATTTTGGCACTGATGGAACCAGCCTGCTTCCTTGTTGTTGGAAATCCACTAGACATAGTTTTAATCATATTGGATACAAAATGTGAATTATTAAAATTGGGAGGCATATGTTGGGAATATAGGGGTAATATGCCTTTTAGAAAGAGCATATATTTTTAATTGAGGGGGACAATATGGAGTTGAAGATAGGATAGGACCAAGGCACTTACTTTGTAGGTAGTCAAATCTAGTTCATTCTCTGGGCTGCATAGAGGTTCTGAGCATATCTAGCAGTTATCCCTGAGCACAGAAACAGCAGCTAGCCCTAAGTACCACCAAGTATAGCCCTAAAAACCAAACCAAAATGAAATTTAAAAATGGGATCATGGAATGATGGATCTTTTTTTTTTCTTATTTTTTTTCTTTTCATTTTTTTTGATTTTTCTTTAACTTCTTTTTTAAACACCCCCTTCACTAATGCAACTTTCCCGCCACCAGTGCCCCAAAACTCCCTCCCTCCCAACCCACCCCCACCTGTACTCTGTACAGGCTTTTCAGTTCCCTCATACTGATGAATGTTACAAAAATGACTTATATTTTCCTTAAAACCCATATATGAGTGAGATTATTCTGCATCT
>PVKC010010698.1:6161-17385 GCA_004027635.1 Crocidura indochinensis | reverse complement strand
GACCCAAAAACCAAAACAACAACAACAACAACAACAAAAAACGGAAAAAAAAAACTAGACTTGTTTGACATAGATAGGGCTCTTCATCCTCTAAAACAAGAATACACATTCTTCTTTAGAGTGCAGGAACATTCTCTAAGACAGATAACATATTAGTACATAATTCAAATGTATCTAAATTTACAAATACAGAAATTGTACAAAGTATTTACTCAGAACACACTGCCATGAAAGAGAAACCATAGAAAGAGGATAGAGAAAAATTCCAACACATAGAAGCTGAACAAAAACTGTTAAGTAGCAGTTGGTTCAAGGGGAAATCAAGACAGAAATAAAAAGATTCCTTGAAACTAATGACAATGAAAATACAAGCTGCCAGAATATATTGGATACAGCAAAAGCTGTACTACAGGGAACATTAATAATGTTGTAGGCCTACATTAAGAAAGAAGAAAAAGCCCAAATCAACAATATAAACATACATTCAAAAATCAGGAGAAGGAACAACAACAACAACAAACCCACAAAAGATAATAGGAGGAGGGAAAAAGTAAAAACGAGTGCATAAATCAACAACATAGAAATCAAGAAAGCAATTCCAAGATATCAATGAAACCAGAACTTGGTTCTTTGAAAGAATAAACAAGATCAACAAACAAGTTAGACTCATTAAAGGAAAAATAAAAGAAAAAATACTCAAATAAACCAGATCAGAAATCAAAAGGGAGAAATTACAATGGACTCTTCATATAATGAGATTACTATGAACAACTTTATAATTTTAAGATGGATAGATTACTATCAACAACTTTATAATTTTAAGCTGGAAAACTTACAGGAAATATATATATATTTTTAAAGTCATTAACCACCCAAAGTTGAATGAGGAGAAAGTATAAATCCTACATAGGTCAATCACAGGTAAGGAATCTAAACAGTAATTAAGAATATCTCTGAAACAAATGCCCTGATCCTGTCAGTTCACTAGTTAATTCTACCAACTGTTCAGAGATAATTTATAACTTTGACACACTCAGAATTTACAAAACCCTGAAGACACAGGAATCCTTTTGAACACCTTCTATGAAGCTAGTATTATATTATTACCCAAAGCAAACAGACATTTCCAGAAGAAAATTGTAACCAATCTTCCTGATGAAAATCAATGCCAAAATTTCTTAACAAAATCTTAGCTAATCAAGTCCAATAACATAGCAAAAATGATCATACACCTCTATCAAGTGGAATTCATTCCAGAGATGCAAGGATGGTTTGCATATGCAAGTCAGTTAACACAATAAACCACATTAATAAAATTAATGATAAGAACATATGATCATATCAGTAAGTGAAGTGGAAACTTTGAATAGCCACTCCTGACTATGTACTCAGAAATAGCTCTAGCTGGGGGAACCATATGGGATGCAGGGGGATCAAACCGCAGTCCATCCTAGGTTAGCTGCGTGCAAGGCAAATGCCCTACCGCTGTGCCACTGCTCCAGCCCCATGAATCAATATTTTTTAAATGACTATTCTGGTGCTGGAATGATAGCACAGCTGGAAGGACATTTGCCTTGCATATGGGTGACTCAGATTCAATCCCCAGCAATCCATATGGACCTCCAGGAGTAATTTACAGACACACGGCCAGGAGTAACCCCTGATCACCACTAGGTGTGGTCCCAAAACCAAAAAATAAAATAAAATGACTATTCTACATAAAATATTACATAGATTCAGTGCAATCTCCATTCAAATTTAGATAGCATTCTTTAAAGACTTAGAAAAGTTAACAATAAAATTTGTATGAATTCAGAAAAACTAGCTAAAATCATATTGAGAAACAAGAAATGTATAAGTATCACATTACCTATTTTGGTTATGAGATAAAGGTATAGTGTTCATATATATATTTTTTATATGTAAAGGTATAGTGATTACAACTGCCTGGTACTGGAATAAAGATAGACTCTGTGATCAATGGGTCAGAATCAAATATTCAACAACAAAATCACATATAATGGACAGTTAATTTTTGATAAAGGAGCCGAGAACATGAAATAAAGATTGCCTTTTCAACAAATGGTGCTGGGAAAACTTAATAACAACAAATAAGTGATTAAAACTCAATTGATATCTGATAACTTACACAAAAGTCAATTAAAAGTAGATCAAAGATATCTATATATGTACATATATATCTGACAAGAAACTACTATAAATTACATTAAAGAAAAGGCAGAGCATGCCAAAATTTGGACCTCAAATATATTATTAATGATCTGGTAACACTGTTAAAGGAAACAAAATAAAAAAAATAGGGCTACATCTAATTAAAGATTTTCTACATAGCAAAAGAACACTTGCTAAAAGTAAAAGACAGCTAACTAAATAGAGAAAATCTTAGAAAAAAATCATCCAACACTTTGCTTGCATAAGGACTTATTATTCAGTATATCCTAATATCTAAAGAATGTATACATTGCTGCAATGAGTACAATGAAATCAACCTAGGTGTCCAACAATAGATGAATTAATCATAAAAATATATATACATACATATATACATACAATAAATATTATGAAGCTGCAAAAAATGATGAAATCATGCAATTTTTTCTAACCTCATTTGAAATTTAAAATCTCATGTTGTCTGGACTACCTAGTATGCCTGGAACCCAGAGTCAGTTTTATGCCAGAAAACTTCAGGGATAAGATCTCCTTGTATTTAGGCAAGGCTTTTGTTCCCTCCATTTTCCCCATATTTTGCTGGGCCTATGCAAACAATAACAATTGTCACTCTCACTGTTATTACTGTATTTTTTAACTCTTATCTTTCTTTTTTTTAAGAAGAGATTACTAAACTTGCTTTATTGAATTCATTGTGATTCAATAATTTTCAAAAATATTCTTCTTTCCTTTCTCTTCCATCTCTTTAGTTTTTCTTGCAATTTTCTATTTTCTTTTAATATCATGCTGCTTTTGGTCTTCCTAAAACAAATCTATTACTATCAGTTATGTAAACTATTAATGCATTTTCTTTAAATAAATTAAAAAACAATAAAATCTCATGTTGAGTGAGATAAATCAGAAGAAAGAGAAACACAGGATAATTTCACTTATCTATGGTATATAAAATACTTATAGTAGGAAATGGAATATAGTAGAAAGGGGGATGTCTAGATCAGCCTTGTCCCCAGAGTCTATGGAGGAAATGGACAGAGAAGAAAAACAATCAAGGTAGGAAGAATGAAATGAGAAATGAAAATAATGGAGGAACAGGAATCTGGGCTTTGTTATATTGCAACATGGGAGAGTGGTATAGCTATCCATTCAAAGCACATTACCAATAACACTGAAAACATGAGATCTAAATTGAAACCACCAAATTTTAGTGTGACTCCCAAGGTGACAGGCAGGTTGGAGAAGGTTGGTTGGAGTTTGGGAGAAGGAGTATGGAGCACTAATGATGGAAATTGACTTTGGTGGTGGGATTGGTGTTGAAATATTCTACCTCTAAAACTCAAATATCAATAATAACTTTGTACACCATGGTCACCCATTAATGTAGCATATTGAGTGTTTGATATATCTATGTCCAATACTAAGCTAAGAAGCAGTAGGTAGAAGGTCCTCTAGTTCCTCAATTCTGCTCTTCCCAGGGTCAAGCAAAGGGTTTACATAAACCTCATATTCTATTTCTATAAAAATAATAGAGTTAGAGAACCAGGGAGTCAGCTGAAGGGAGCATAACTTTGCATGATAGAACCCTGGATTCAATACCTATCAACACATAGCCCCCTAAGGCTGAGTCAGAAGTAGCTCCCAAACACGGCCTTCAAACAAAACAAAACAAGCAAGCAAACAAACAAAAAAGAATAGAACTTGGGGGCCCAGGAGATGGCCCAGTAGCTTAGGTAAATAGTTGGTGCCTTGCAAGCATGAGTCCATAAATTCAATTCCCAGGGGCACCATAGATGCCAAGTCCTAGTATAGCTTTGCTATCTCACATCCATGATTTTTGAATATGACAACTAAGAAGTGATCTCACCCTGTGTGTATGTTTCATCACTAAAGGAGTGCTATCCCCTGTGAGCATCATGATCACAGGTGAGCACCACAACTTGATGGGCAACCCATGGTGAGCACCACACAGAACCAGTGTTTGACCCCTTATTATAGCAACAATCTCAAAAGGAAAGGGAAGTGGGTATGGAGAAAGAAAGGTCAGGGGACCAGAGAGATCATACACAAAATATGGCAGTTGCCTTGCATGCTGCCTTACCCACATATGTTCCCCTGAGCAATGATCAGAGTGATCCCTGAGTACAAAGCCAGGAATAGTAGACCCTCAGTCTCACTGAGGGTTCCAGTAACCCATTACATCCCACAAATAAAAATAAGAAAGTTTTGGAACCAGAATTAAAAAAAAACCTGGGTTCCTGGGGCCCATGGGTCCAGAACAGTAGTTTAGAGAAAACTTGGTGAAGATTTTTCTTTTAGTTGGGAGTTGGTGTAGGAGTTGAGAGAATAAAATTTAAGAATTCTTAAATTTGGTTCTGCAAAGTTTCAGAAGTATACTCCACACGCTCTTTAGACAGAGAAAACCTGACTTCTCCAACATGATTTCCAGAGTTTAGAATTTTTGGATAACATCAATTATAGGGTTCTGGATGGTTGTGGATGATGGTGAGATGGATGGAGGGTCCTTTCTCTGCTGGCCAGGTACACACGCCTGCAACCCCCTCCAGCAGGCCAGGTCTGCAGGTTCAGGATAGTGGCAGGGAAAATGCTGCAGGCATCTTGAGTCTCAGTATCTCCAGTGGGGAAAATATCTTTCACGAGAGGAAAATGGGTAACATGAATAGCCGATCAGAATATATGAAATAATTGGGGTTGGAGAGATAGCATGGAGGTAAGGCATTTGCCTCTCATGCAGAAGGAAGATGGTTCAAATCCCGGCATCCCATATGGTCCCTTGTGCCTGCCAGGGGCGATTTCTGAGCATAGAGCCAGGAGTAACCCCTGAGTGCTGCCAGGTGTGACCCCAAAACCAAAAACCAAAAAAAAAAAAACAGTGAAATAAAGTAAAGAAATAATGAAAACACACAGAATAAAGTCCCCATCATCCACCTCCATCCAGGACTCAATAATTGATACGATTTTTCTACAAGAATGTTAGTCGAAAACAAACTCCCTAATAGGAGTATCTAAGTTTCTAAAGGTCCTAGACTCAGAAAGTCCACTGTTCCTAGCCCACCTACTAGAGGAGGAAACGTTCTCTAAGGAAAATCCAAGATATGCCTGTGCCCCAACACACACACAGGGGCCCAGTTCAGGGAGGTGAGGGGCTTGGAAAGAGACAGTTGTAGGCTCAGGCAAGGGAGAACCATGGGCAGTGTTGTCAAGAACTGGGCCTTTCTGCACATATAAAAGTGGGGTTCCACCTGGGTCTTGGTTTCCCTCATCTCCCTGCAGCATGGTTAGTGGCTGGTGTGACTGAGATGTGTGTGCTGAGGGAATTTGATAGCAGGAGGGGGATAGTGTCTCCTAAAATGAGAGCACTGCTAATCCTTTCCTTCCTCTCCAATGAACAGGAGAAGCCCTCCAAGGGGTGAGGCAGAGGTTGCAATAAATATAGAAGGAGCCCTGAATGCTATGGCTCTGAGATGACAGGTCAGATCAAGTAAACCTCCTAGAATCTTTGAGCAAGGGACTGTCTATGAGAAAGTTAAGAGCAGCCTCTGCACATTCTTTTTGGCCTATCTTCAGTATAGTTCTAGGATATTCTAGCTTGCCTACCTGTGTAGAGGCTTTGGTTATAAGAATTGTTATATTGTCTTTCTTGAGAGGAGGGTGTGAGAGAAGAAACCTGGGGCAAGGGGTAGAGGAGGGAGACCAGTTCCAAGTCAGTTTGGTTTGGTGCTTTTTCCCCTTTTAAGTACTTCTTGGCAGACCAAGTAAGTGCTTTTAATGACTTAGAGACCCAGTACTGCTCTATGTCAGACATACAAACCACTGCCCCTGTCATCTGTGGTCTTGGGATATTGTACTCTTGAACAATTTTTGACTGCAGATCAAGGGGAAGCTGCAGAACCCTGATGGATTTCCAAGTCCCTGCTTTCTCAGTATCTTTTCCTCATTGAGTCAGTATGCCTGAAAGTATCCTTGCTCTTGTCTTTATGCACAGAGACATGTAAAGTCACTGGGTGGGAAAAGAACACAAGGAAGCTCTGTGCTCTGCTTGGGCAGCTGTTGAGATCCTATGCTGGGACCAGCTGTACACACCTGAAGTGGGGTATTATTCCTCTTTCAAGGGCTCTGCCATCTAGGCAGGGAGGAAGCTAAATAAAGAGAGACTAGACTAACACAGAAGCTAAATGAGTGAGAGAACAGACCCTGCCAAATTCAAGGAACAGGGAGGTGATGAGGAGTGAAGTCTTCCCCTGCTGAAGATGTCATGTCCCTTCCTCCCTTCACACTGGGTAAGGGCAACATCTGAACTGTGAGTGACCCCTTAAAATGACTGTGACTCTAAAATAAAATAAAAAATATAGTGACTAAAATGCCTATATTTTTATTGAACCAGGACCCACTACCTCCTTTCCCTCTAAGATACCATCCAGTACCACTGGGAGAGGTGCTGGAAAAAAAAGAGCTTTTATTTCCCTGCCTCATTTGCTTTCTTAGACTTCCTTACTGCTCTCATTTCCCTGCATGACTATAGTCAATTTTCTCTCTTTTCAGCAGGAATATAATGTTCGGCTGCTTTACACCCACTCTCTGAATGCTGCCAGCGAATAATGACTAAGGTGGTGGGTGGAAGTACAGCAAGTTGAGACCAATTTAGCAGTCCAGGGAGCCAGGAGGAGGTTGATTTAGCAGCAAATGGCATTGCAACAGCCAGCGAGAGATGTTCCCAAAGCCAATGGCCCAGTGAGCTGACTGTGAGTCCTTGTTTTATGCTTTAGGTGAGGATTGACTCTGCCAGCTGAAATCAGGTCCAGAAGACAAATTCCTGATTGAGGTAAAATGGAGAATGAGAGAGTACCTCAGAAAAGCACAACCCAAGCCCTGACCTGGCCTTTTTTTGTGGCAAACTTGAAGAACTCCTTTATATTCCTTGAACTGGCAAAATCATTCTGATTTGTTCAGAATCCTTCATCAGAAGGACACTGTGGTCTGGAGGCATCTGCAGCTCTGGTGACTTATGGTACTTACTCTGAAAAACTGCTATAGGCATGGCAGACAACGGAGATCTGTGACATTCGGGAATGAAGTTACCCAAACACACTTTAGATCATGTTAAAAAGAGACAGAGGTGTGAATCATCCAGCTCCTACCATCTGGGATCTGTGAGGGTGTTACTGGGGGTGTGGGTATCAGAAGAGAACAATCTAAGAAGGGGAGAAAATAAGAATAGATGAATGAATGTGCTATGTGCATGTGTGTGTATCATGTTCATGTACTCATGCTGGCAGCCATCCTAAAGGCAGTTATTTTTGCCACACAATCAATTGGCATGGAAGCACTTGTGTAATTTGTTTAGGCCATCTCTTTGTTGCATTTGTTACAGGTATTGGATAAACCCCATATCACATTTCCTCATACACCAATTTGGCCCATCACTTAATAAGAAAAATTATCTCTCTATTGAACTGATTTAGAGCAATTAACTTTTGCTGTAAACTAACTCTTACATATTTTGTTGTTTCTGTCTCTTTCTTCTACCCTTCTGTTGCTATCCACAATACCATCCTGCCTACCAAAACTCCATACAAGTGTTTCCTCATCTGTGGAAAGTCTCCTCTAAAATGTTACTTCTGACAAAGAGATAGTTCCTTATTTTAATGTAGAATTTAATTAGTATGGAAAAGGTAGGTATCATAAAATAGACTATGGAATAAAACTGTTATCCCAATGAAATGTTATTAATCCACATTCTGTGATGGCAAAATGTATTATAGTTTTAAGGAAGAGTGGATTAAACTTTAAGAAAAATAACACTTTCAACTGATTTCCTTAAAGTAAGCCTTAAGCAATTATTCCTTTATTTTAGATACTTTTTTTTTTTTTTTTTGGTTTTTGGGTCACACCCGGCAGTGCTCAGGGATTACTCCTGGCTCCATGCTCAGAAATTGCTCCTGGCAGGCACGGGGGACTATATGGGCCACCGGGATTCGAACCGATGACCTTTTGCATGAAAGGCAAATGCCTTACCTCCATGCTATCTCCCGGGCCCCTATTTTAGATACTTTCTAGTTTCTTGGTTACTAAGTTTAACATTTATGTGTATGTAACAAGTGCTTAGGGGTGAAAAGGGATACAAAAAAGGTGAAGGAACTTTAAGACTCTCATATCTTTGTATTGGAATAATTATGAAAGAACTGAATTCATGTAATCTTTTAAATTTATTATTTTTCTTCACTTCAAACACTTGTTAAAAATTCAGTGAACATATATCAATCTAATTAATGAGATCCAATGATTGAAAGGTTGTAGGCCTTTTTGGTATTCAGGATAGGGTAGGGAGGTTCAAAACTCAATTTTCTGCATAAATTCTGGGGTAAACGTCACTTTTTACAAACTCAACTTTCCCATCTGTTAATTATGAAAGCAATCTCATGGAGTTGTTAATAATAGTAACAATAATAATATCTCTTTTATTCATTTTTATATGTATTGGCTTTTAGGTCATACCTGTTTGTGCTCAGGGTTGATTCCTGGCTCTGAACTTCAAACATAACTGAGGAGATCATATATAATATCAGGGCAGAATCTAGGATGGCTGCTTGTATCTTACACACTGCATTATCTCTCTGGTCCAATAATATCCTTTTTAAAGTGGAAATGTCTGGATCAGAATATAGTTTAAAGGGCTAAGAACATGTTTCCATCCAATAGACAAGATCTGGCCCCCAACACTTATCAATATTGTACAACATTAGGATTGGCCCAAAGTTTAGAGGTAGAAGAAGATCCTGAGTACTGCCAGGTGTGACCAAAAAAAGTAATTTTAAAAGGATAACTTTTTATAAATTCTTATCAAAATAAAAAGGGTGGTTAAAAATAATACCTAGGAATTCATCCAGTGGAAGCAAGATGCTGAAAGAAGCAGAATATACATGTAAAAAACAGCTCAGCTAAAAGAAAAAGAAAAAAAAAGTCCAACTCATTCATGCTTGGCTTTGAATGACATATTCCACTTACCTCTTTAAATCCAATGCCAATGTCAATGTACATACTTGCTTGGCTGGAGGCATTTATAAGAAGTGAGTTACCTTCTATCTTTCATTTCCCCAAACATTTTCTGGTTTGGAAAGCTGGAGGACAGGTGCTGCCATAGTTTTCCTTAGAAGAGCAAAGTGCTTTTTCCTCAGCTCTTAATTTTAATACTGAAGCAATGCTATATCTAGTCTTTTTATATCTTCTTTGAGATAAAGTTCATGGTTATGTTTATGATCATTTTTGTGGTGTCTTCTGGCTCACCTCATCCTGAGCCCTTAGTAAATGCTGTGCTCAGAATTAGCATAATTCAACTTTCAATGTGTGTATCCTGGATTTATTATTGCAGTTTCTCCTTCCCAATTATCATCATAAATATTAATTTCAGATCATTAGTCTTTATGTTTTGTTTTGGGGACCATAGCTAGTTGTGTTCAGGAAACCATGTGGTGCTGAGGACCAAACCCAAGGCCTCCATATTCAAATATTCATTTCTCCCCTTGGAACAGATGTATTTTGCAATTTTTATTTTTATTATTAAATTTTATTTGTTTTTTGGGCCACACCCAGTGTCATTTAGGAGTTATTCCTGGATCTGCTTTCAGAAATTATTCCTGGCAGGCTTGGAAACCATATGGGATGCCAGAGATTAAATCCAGATCTGCCACATGCAAGGCAAGTGCTCTTGTCTGTATTTTTAAAATAAAATCGTTGAGAGGTAGGTGGAAGAGCATATAAAATGTACAGAGAGTAAAGGGGTTGCCTTGTACTTGGTTGTAACCCCAGAATGCAGAGCCAGGAGTAAGTCCTAAGCATTGCTTGGCATGGCTCCAAAAAACCAAATAATTTAATTAATTTAAAAATATTCTGGGGGCTCTGAAAGAAAATAATAGTGGTTGACTCTTCCAAGTTAGTCTGGTCTAGGCTGATACATCTGGGTCATTCTCAGTGGGAGGAGGGGGCAGACTACCCTTTTACATAAAACCACATGTAGTTGGTTGTTGCAGCCTAGCAATATACCCAACACCCTCAGACAGAAATGGCCCAGCTCCACTACAGAGCTCAAATAATATGAACAGTTGAACCATCTCAGACTATTCAGGTGGGCTGAAAAATTGGAATATTTTCAGAATAAGTTCCTCTCCACCTCCAGCAGCCTCTACCCATGCCCATCTTCCCAGTAGAAAAATAGCCTAGCTCCTCTACCAAACTCCAAAAGAAAATAATAGCGACCAATTCTTCCTAAGTAGTCTTGTCCCAGGTGATACCTGCCACATTCTTACAATAGGTGAGGCCAGATTTCCCTTCTGCATGAAACCACAGTAGCCCAGAACCACTTCCTACACCCTCCAACAGAAACAACCCAGCTCTACAACTTAATCTTACCAAAATGTTAAGCTTACTAAATTTGTTATAGACCTATAGCTCCTGACAACCTCAAATTTTTATAGCAGTATCAACACAGTAGTATCACAGAAAATATTATGGGAAAGTTACATATAAATCTACCAGGCCCAGTGAGCCTAAACAGTAATACAGGAGTTCAACTAGCACCAACCACAGCCCAGTCTTTAGACAGTGACTTCAGTAGCACCATGGAAAGAAATAACAATAATTTCAAATTGACCCTCGTTGATTTAGGTTTTGATCATTTCATTTGCCTTTGTGTTGTAACAAGCAAAATGAAATACATTTATTTGTTCCTAAAAGGAAGAGGATTGGTAAATCATGGTTATAATAATGTTTTATTTATTTTTTATTTTTATTTTTGTTTTTTTTCGGGCCACACCCATTTGATGCTCAGGGATTACTCTTGGCTAAGCACTCAGAAATTGCCCCTGGCTGGGGGGGACCATATGGGACACTGGGGGATCGAACTGCGGTCCTTCCTTGGCTAGCGCTTGCAAGGCACACAACTTACCTCTAGTGCCACCTTGCCGGCCCCAATAATGTTTTTTTTTAATTATAGGGCCTAAGGTATGGTACCAGACCAAGCCCC
>PVKC010010697.1:0-25483 GCA_004027635.1 Crocidura indochinensis | reverse complement strand
GCTTCTGCACAGATTCCAGAGGATCAAAAACCAAACCAAACACAGTAAGACAGAACATTAAGACATATAGTTATTAAAGTGATAAAAACTGAGGAGATAGACTACTTAAAGCACAGAGAAGAAAAAACACAAATATAGGCAAAATATAAGAATCACAAAAATCTTCCATATGAGGACATTCAATCAAGAAACTGATAGGTTGATATTTTCAAAGTATCAAAAACTTTCGACCTAGAGTTCACTAATTTGCAAGTTTATTATTTAGATTTGAGGGGTGGAATAAAATACACTCTCAGACAATTGAGACAAGAGTTGGCAATATATGATATGACTATAGCACCACTGGAAAAAAGTTACTGATAAGAAGACAATAAAAATCAAAAGACTCACTGCAGAAACAACAGCCCCACATCCTTTGTGTCAGTAGTCTCCTGAATTTGAATGAACTAATCTTTTTTCAATCAAAAAGCAGAAAGTTGAGGTTTGCAAACTCCGCCACCCCACCTTCAGCCCTTCCCCAGACCATGCAGACCCTACTTTAGCTAGAACACTCTGCGACCCCCGAGACCACCACAAGGTGCATCAAATCCCTCCCAGGAACCCCACACACTAAACGCCTTCTGGTGGGAGAAAAAGGAAAAAAGACCTCCCAGGCGATTTACACACAGGCTTCAAGTTTGCAATCTCTCCAAGCCCCACCCCGCCTCATCCCCAGACTACATGAACGTTGACACATTCATGCAAAGACATTTTAACTCACAGCATATAGGTCTAGACAGGTCGGACCTAACATTGCTTTCCCTTAGAAAATTCAAACTCCCAAAGAAACAGAAGAGCAAAATAATGAAGAAGTTTGCAATAGCTCTATCATACTTAGATAACTTCAGTTGTCTAAAACTAATAAACTCATTATCGAATATACCTCTAATCACTTCCAATAGTTCAGCAAACCACTTGATTAAACACCCTGAAACGTCAGCAATCAAAACCACAAAATTAAAAGAAATGTGGAAAAACTAAGGAAGATACTAGCAGCTGGGAATATGGAGAGAAATCCTAGGCAGTTTCCAAGTCTACCGAAACACACAAACCCAATAGAAGAGGACCTAAAATCAGCAATGAATGTCTTAGGAATAAAAATCAAGGAATCACTAGTCTGCAAAATTAAGAAATCTATAGATGAACAATTTAACCAACTCAAAGAGGAACACTTACAGAAGATGAGAGAATCCATAAAAATGGAACTAATAATAATAAAAACTATATTAGCAAATCATAATAGCAGAATTATACATAAAGGAAAATCACATAAAGGAACTTGAAGAAAAACTATAAGCCAGAAACAACAAAGAAGTCAACAAGAAAACAAGAGACAAAATACTGAAAGAAAATGTTAGGTAGTTAACAGAGACAAAAGAAACAATTTATGACTTATAGGAACAATAGAAGGGGAAGAAAGAGAAAAGGCATTGAATGACAAAAATAATAGACCTTTTCCACTCTCTGGAAAGAGGCTGTTGTAGAAATCTCAGAGGCAAAAAGAGTCCTAAACAAAATAGACACTAACAGAATAATACCAAGACATATAGTAAACAAAATGAAAAAAAAAAACACTTAAAAAAAGAAAAAGAAAGAGATGAACCCTAAGACAGTAAGGGAGAAAAACAACCTCAAGTATAAAGGAAAGAACAAAAGAATCACACTAGATCTATCATTTGAAATAATCCAGTTAAGAAAAATTTGGAATGACATATTTAAACTTTTAAGTGAAAGAAACTTTCAAGCTAGAGTCCACTACCCAGCACAACTCTCATTTATGTGGGATGGAGGGTTAAAAACATTATCAGAAAGAAACACTCAATATGCATACTAAACAAACCAATGCTACATCAACTATTCAGAGGTCAATTACACAATCCAAATCCCCAATTGTAACAACAACAACCCTACACAATATAATGGCACATCAACCCTCTCTATCAATAACTTCTTTAAATATTAAAAGACTTTAGCGCCCATTAAAAGGCATAAAGAAGAGGGTTGGATCAGGAAACAAAACCCAGATATCTGCTGTCTGCAGAAACACACCTGCAAGTTTAGGATAGACACAGACTCAAATGAAATGGATAGAAAACAATTATATAAGCTACTGGAAAACAAGGGCTGGAACAGCCATAATTATATCAGATCAAATTGCATTCAACCTCAACAAAGTACTCAGAGACAAAGATGGACACTACATATTGATCAGGGGATCATTAGATCAAGAAGTGCTAATTCTTATCAACACTTAAGTACTAAATATAGAACCAGCAAATATAAGGCATTTGCTCACAAACCTAGAGAAACATATGGAAGGAAATGGGAGATTTAAAATAGTGGGAGATTTCAATATGCAATTATGCTACTAGACAGATAAATAAGCAGAACACTATCAAAGATTGGGAACAGGGGTGGAGGGAGGAGAACATTGGTGGTGGGAATGCTCCTGATTCAAAGTCACTATATACCTAAAATATTACTGTGAAAAATTTGTAATCCAATAAAATAAAAGTTATTATCAAAAAAAGCAGTATTATTTAACAGAAAATGGTTCTTTCTCCATATTTCTGCTTATGAATTTTTATTTTTGGTTTTGGGGCCATATCTGGTGATGCTCAGGGTTACACCTGGCTATGCCTTCAGAAATCACTCCTGGCTTCAGAGACCATATAGGACACTGGAGGATCAAACTATGGCCCTTCCAAGGCTAGCACATGCAAGGCAGACACTCTACCAGTGCAATACTGCTCTAGCCCTTGCTTATGAATTTTTTAAGTACCTTTTCAATCCTGGGCAGTATTTGGACTAACAAACAACAAAAAAAAAAAACTTTGAATTGTACTGGGGTGTGTCAGCCCAGGCAAGAGTAGAGTAGCAGAACAAAGGAGAGCAACCATGGAATTCTGCTAGTCAAAGAGCTTCACAATACACAGACACACAAAAATAACACTACACTACAAAGTTCACAATGGGGAAAACAATGCAGAACCCAAAGATGATACTTGTGAAAACCCAAACAACACCAGTCAACTTCATACTCTCTCTGATAAAGATTTTAGAAAGGAAATGTTAAAGCTATTCGAAGAACTAAAGAAACCATGGAAGAAACTGATAGTCCAAAAGATTTAAGAGGATTTGAGAGTAAACCAAAACAAGTCAACATTTCAAACAGAAGTACAGTGCTGAAAAATATTATATGTTATATGAAAACATCACTTGAAAGTCTCACTAGCAGTGTAAGAGTTATTGAGAATAGAATCGGTGAGTTGAAAGATGAGCTGTACAACACCTCCATTCAGTAAAAGAAATTGAAAAAAATCTTAAAATAAACTAAGTGAATATGAATTATTATTCTCAAAATGAACAGAAAAGATTACACATTTGTGATTAAATTTAATAGGAACAACATAAAAATCATTAGGGTCATAGAGCCTAAGGGAAAAATTCAATAAGAAGCAAGAGTCAAAGACATCATAGCTGAGAAATTCCCAGAGCTGAAGAATGTTTGCTCCCACATCCTAGATACTTGCAAAGTACCAGCTAAAAGAGATCTAAGAAAAGCAGCCTAAAACACATTCTAGTCACAATGATAAAAAAAAACCATAGAGAATACTGAAAGCAGTAAGATCATAAAATGAAATTATATGCAAAGAAGGAAACTTAAAATTTACAGCATATTTATAACAAGCAATCCTCTAGGTCGAAAGCAGTGGTGGGATATAGTGGGAAAAAATCAAAATAAATAATTTTCCAAGAATACTTAATCCAGCCAAGCTTTCATTAAGTTTTGAAGGAATGATAGGCAATTTCACAGATAAACAACAGTTCAGAAATATTCAGAATCAAAACTAATCTTAAGAAGAAATGAAGGCTTTACTTTAAAGCAATGCAGATCCCACTAATACCAAACTTTTATAATAATATGACACAAAATCCCATGACAATAATCTCTCACAGTGATAATGGACTAAGTGTAACAGTTAATAGACAATGTAACAAAATGGATCTGAAATTTGAATCCAAAATTTTGCTGTTTGCAAGAAACATGCCTAAATAGTAGGAGCAAACATGGACTCAAACATAAAGTCAAAGACTGAAGAACACTAATTTAAACAAACAACTCCCTTAAAAAGGCCGTGGTGGCTATACTAATATCAGACTACACAGATTTTGAGCTTAAAAAGGTGATAAGTGACAAGATGGACATTTCTTGACAATAAAAGGATGTGTGAACCAGGAAGAAATCATACCCTAAATATATTTTTACCTATTAGGTGCCAGTAAATTACTTAAAAAACCTGCTAATAGACTTAAAGAAGGACATCAAAAGAAAAAAATAATAGTGGGAGACTTCAACGCCACCCTGTCATGTCTTCATAGATCAATCAGGCTAAATCTTAACAAGGATATACTGGCTTTGAAAAAAGAATTGGAAGAAACTTACAGTATATATTTATAAGGCTAGTTAGCCCCATGAATCTTATCGATACATGTGGGACATTCTACAAAACAGACCACGTGCTGGGCCATAAAACATGCCTCCATAAAATAAAAAAATAGAAATTGTATTATCTTCTCAGATCATAATACACTGAAAATATAAGTGAATTACAGACACAGAGCAAAAATTTTAACACCTGGAAATTAAACAGCACACTACTGAACAAGAAGTGGGTCAGAATCAAAATCAAGGAGGAAATCAAAGATTCCTGGAAACAAATGATAATGAAGACATAAATTGTCATAACTTGTGAGACACAAAAATATGATATTAAAAGTAAAATTATATCTTAACAGCATTCATCAGGAAGAAAGAACATACATAAATAACTTAATGGCACAGTTTAAGAAATTGAAAAATAATAAAACTTAGAGCTGAAATTGATGAACCAGACACCCAGAAAGGATAAAAAGATAAAAGAATGCAAGAGTTGGTTCTTTGGAAAAATAAACAAGATCGATAAATCATTATCAGACTCCAAATAAAAAGAAATGTAATAAAAGAAATCAAAATATGGAAGATCACTACAAAAATTCAAAGGGTAATCAGAGTTTACTTTGAGAATCTTTATGACACAAACAAGATAACTTGGAAAAATGGATAAATTCTTGTACTCCTATAACCTTTCTAGGCTAGTGTTGAAAAACCATATTTTTCAATAATATCTTATCTTTAACTGTTACAAAGTAAGTTTTTTTCTATTAGAGAAAAAGAACATAAAATAATTTTCTCCAATCTTATTTCCATTGTATATTGACAACGTTGCCTTATATTTTATAATCTATACCATGTGATTATTTTTTGTTTTGGGGGGCCAAACCCGTTTTATGCTCAGGGGTTACTCCTGGATAAGTGCTCAGAAATCGCCCCTGGCTTGGGGAGACCATATGCGACGCCAGGGGATCGAACCGCGGTCCTTCCTTGGCTAGCACTTGCAAGGCAGACACCTTACCTCTAGCACCACCTCGCCGGCCCCTATGCCATGTAAATTTTAGCAGCATTTGGCCTACATGTTTTTAAAAATTCGTGGGTATTTTGTTGTTGTATTAGCCATACAAATTAGTGCTAAGGATTACTCCTGGTGATACATTTAGGGACCACATGGGATTCTAGGGATAGAATCTAAGTTGGTCTCATGTAAGACAAGAACCCTGCTGTCCAAACATGGTTATTTAGATAGGAAATGCCTTGAATCTGTAGATTACTTGGGTAGGACTTCTATTTTGAAAATACTAATCTTTGAAACCCATAAACAGGATTTTGATTTATTTTCCTTATGTCCTTTTATTATTTATTTTAGCAGTGCAATATAATTTTCTTTATATGTCATACATCTATTTTATTAAGTTGATTTCTAGATCATTAAAATTTTCAGATGAGATTATTTGAAATTGTCTCAGTTTTTGCATATAAGAATGCTATAGAGGGGCCCGGGAGATAGCATGGAGGTAAGGCGTTTGCCTTTCATGCAAAAGGTCATCGGTTCTAATCCCGGTGCCCCATATGGTCCCCCATGACTGCCAGGAGCAATTTCTGAGCATGGAGCCAGGAGTAACCCCTGAGCACTGCCGGGTGTGACCCAAAAACCAAAAAAAAAAAAAAAGAATGCTATAGATATCCGTGTGTTTATTTTATAGCCTGTGTTACAGTAATAATTGTTTATTGCTTATTATTATGGTTTATTGTTATAGGCTTATTGTTTATGAGTTTTTATAGATTCTTTTTGAAATTTTCTATATATATTATTCCATCTGCACATAGTGACAATTTGATCTCTTCCTTTTCTTATTTTTAATTTTATTTTTAATTATGAGAACAAAGATGCAAAGAAAGAGGACAAGGTAAAGTTATAGTGGAAGGACAATCACCCGTAAGCAGAATTCTCAGTAGTCCCTGTCAATGATATCCCAGCCTTGAATTTTCAGCCAAAGAACATTAAGAAAAACAAAACAGAACCCATGTACAATTACTTTGTCCCTCAAATCCCCAGACTATAGTACATTATAACATTTCTTAGCAGCACACAGTATAATCTAAAGACGTAAGACTTATGTAACTCCCTAAACATTGAAGGCAAAGTACATTTTTATATTTCCATGCACATGCATATAAAAGTTTCTGTGGGTTGTTTTTCTTAAGGATTAGAGTCAAGGGAGCATAGTAAAAACGGTGTTAGAGTGGCAATAATTGTTTGCATAGGCCCACCAAAATATGAGGGACATGAAAAGAAAAACTTGGCCTAAATACAAGGAGACCCTATCCCTGAAGTTTCCTGGCATAAGACCAACTCTAGGCTCCAGGAAAACTAGTTTGTCCAATCCAAGTTATTGTCTGTAGTGCCAATACATCTTTATTTTTCATATAGTCTCTTTGTTGGTATGATGTTTCTGTATTAAAGATCCTGAAATCTGCATATCCCATATTGCAGTCAGGATGATGCAGAGCATCCTCTCGTTTCACCTCACACTTAAGGGGCAATAGAGAGAGTCCTGTCCTGTAGAGCAGGTCATTTTTGTTGTCAAGTCTTCTCAGTGTCAACGGAAGTCTCTTTTGAGCAGGTCGATGTCAGAGCCTTGGTAGTGTCTTCCCTGGTAGAGGATTGCTTCCAGATATTGCTATAAGAAACCTTGGATGTTTCGTAGACAGCTTGCTTGGTTCAGGCATAAATGGAGGATGCCCATTCTTCTGAGGCCTGTGCCAGGTCATTATATCAATGTTCAGGGTGTAAGGTTCCATTGCACTATGAGATTTGTGTGTTCCTACCTCTATTAGATAAGTTATCTGTATGTATAGTATTTTACCATTTTAATGTGTCTATGCAAACAAGAATCAATGCCACATGGTGTTATAAGTGCATAGGGAGACCATAGGAACAAGACCAACAATCTCATGACATAGTTCAATCATAAGCATTAAACTGAGGGACTCTTGCACTAACATTCATATTGAACAGCTCACAAAGAAAAGACAAGATAAAAAGTGGATAGAAATGTCATGGTAGAAGAATATATAGAGTTATAGCTGTTAAAGAAAATACACATAAAATATTCAAAAGACATATGTATCCATTTTATGTCCTTTGAGATAGTTATGGGGTAGTTAAATCCAATATACGACTTTGGTCTGTGATTAGAACTGTGTGGTACTAAAGTTAAGAATGGTAAATGTGGGGTACTGATGATTGGGGATGAGAGAGTTATGAAGTGATAATGAGCTTTGTAGGGGTGTGCAAAGGGCAGAATCTGTTAGGGCAGGAGGTTGGTGTATGGGTGTGATAAAGAGCAGAATACAAAATGGACGTTCTGCATACATAAGGACATGTAGACTGGTATGAAATTACCAGTGACTGCCTGAGTACAGCTGAGTAGCTATTTGTCACCCCCAGGTAAGCTACTACAAGTGTAAAAAGGGCTCTGGCACATACGGAGGTCTGCCAAAACCCATGACACCCGCCTCCCAGGAAGAAAAGAACTCTTCCAGGCCTGAAGGCCAGGGGATCAAACCCCACCCCCTAAGCCTCTCTCTGGAGCTGGCTTGGAAATAGGGAAAACCCAGAGTACCACATAAGCTCCTCCCAGGAACTCACCTTTCAGGCTTGCCCCTAGCATGTGGCCAGGGAAAGCCCTGGAGCTCCGAGGAAAGAGGAAGAGGGGTGCAGAGCGACTCAGGTCCTGCACCCCAACCCTAGACTGGGCTAAAAGTGCTCTGGTACATACAGAGGTCTGCCAAAACCCATGCTGGCCCAGACACTTGCCTCCCAGGAAACAATCTCTTCCTTTTCTATCAGGCACACTTTATATCTCTTTCTTGCCTAATTGCTATGGCCAGGACTTCCAAAATTATATTGAATTGAAGTTGTAAAAGTTTGTAATTTTTTCCTACACGTGATTTTAGTGAGGATATTTTAGTTTTTTCCCATTGCATAAAATGTATGTTGTACTTTTTTTTTTTTTTTTGGTTTTTGGGCCACACCCAGTGACGCTCAGGGGTTACTCCTGGCTATGCGCTCAGAAGTCGCTCCTGGCTTGGGGAACCATATGGGAAACCAGGGGATCGAACCACGGTTCGTCCTAGGCTAGCGCAGGCAAGGCAGGCACCTTACCTCCAGTGCCACCGCCCGGCCCAGGTATGTTGTACTTTTATAGTAAATTGCTAAAACTATAATAAAATCTCTTCTCACCTTGTTTTATTGATAATTATAACAATAAATGGTGTTTATTCTTATCTAATGCTTCCTCTGAGTCTATTGATATGATCGTGTGCTTTTTATTTTCCTAGTAATATATGACATAATATTTTGATTGACTTGCATCTTTAAATTAAACTTTCATCATGGGATAAATCCTATTGTCCATGTTGTGTGATCATTTTGATATATTTTGGATTTATTTTGCTGTATTTTAAAAAATCTTTGCACCAGTATTTATTCAAGATATAGGCCTATAGTTTCTCATTTTAGTGAAACATCTGAGTATTTCCTTTTAATGAAACTTCTGTCTGCTTTTGGTATTAGGGTAATGTTTGCCTCATAGAAAAACTTGGGGATATTTTGTTTCTTTAAGTTTCTGGTATATCTAGAAAGAATTTAAAGTAGCACTTTAAAGATTTGGAGTACTCAAAAATAGTAGCAAGGTAAAAACATTGAACTCCATCAGAAATGGGAAGAACTGCTGAACAGAAACTTTCTCAAAGAAGACATGCAGATGGACAACAAATATATGAAAATTGCTTTGAGTAACTTATCATTGGGGAAATACAAATCAAAACTATTAGATATAGGGGCCAGAAAGACAGCATAGGGGTAGAGCATTTGCCTTGCACGCAGATATCCAGGACAGATGATGGTTTGAATCCCAGCATCTTATATAATCCCCGTGCCTGCCAGGACCGATTTCTGAGTGCAGAGCTAGGAGTAACCTCTGAGTGCCGCCAGGTTTAACCCAAAAAAACAAAAGCAAAAAAATATTTAAAAAAAATAACAGAATATTGCCTCAATGATATCACCTCAATGAGATATCACCTCATTGTTATACTGGCAAACACTACAAAGAACAAACACACCAATGTTGATGTGGTTGTGGGAAAAAAATGAACACTCATCTACTGCTGGTGAGGATATTGACTTGTCTAACTTTTAGGAAAATAATGCCCAAACTTTGAAAAAAAATTCATAATTGAGCTTTCATATGATCTAGCAACTTCACTTTTAGGCCTCTTCTCCAATTGCCCAACAACTCTAATCAGAAAAGAGATTACACTCATAGGTTCATTTAGCACTATTCATACTAACTAAAATGTGAGAAAACCCTAGTAAGTATTCACGAACTTATGAATAGATAGAGAACTGTATAGAGAGGTATATATACACAATGGAACACTATCACTTTAAGAAAAGGCAAAATCGTGCAACTTGCTACTATTTGAATGTACTGGATGGTATTAACCTGAATGATACCAACCAGAAGAAGAGAAATGGACGTATAATAGTCTTTCTAGTATGTGGGATATAAAGAGACATAGTACTATAATAACATGGCCAAGAGTAACAGAATCTAAAATATGGCCTACAGAACGGTAGTTACTCATAGTCTTGAGATGGATGGGGAGGAGTGGTGTTGATGTGACAGGGATGAACGGGAACACGAAGAACTTAGTAGAAGGAAATGGATACTACTGGTGTTGGGAAATTGTATTCATGAAACCCTATCATTGATAGCATAAAATTTAAGTTACAGTGCCCCCCCCCAAAAAAAATTTAAAACTCTTGGGAAAAAAAATGAAAGGGAGCTGTCCTTAAGGAAGAGATAAGGGAACACTTGTGATGGGTATGGTGTTGGGTTATGTGCTTTAGAAACTATCAACTTTATTGTAAACCACAAAATAAGCTAAAAACAGCTATAGTGTTATATATCTGAATGTTGTTACATAATTTTACTGAATATCTAAAGCTTTTGAAATACAAATTTATTAATGTAATTACTATCTATTTTCTCTGATAATAGCTGATGTTATTAGTAATAATTATTTTTGTAGTTTTGGAAAGAATAGACTGGATGCTATTGTTACTGGTGGATGATGTGGTATAGTAACATTGTATGCCTTAAATTTTTGTATTGATTTTAATTAATTGTAAAATCAAATAAAAGTTTTATCTATATATTCAGTGTGTTCCAAGTTTCTACAATGAAACTATACTTCTAAGTTCACAATAATGCTTTCTATTATTAAAATAAGAAAATTGTTTAAAACTATTTTAAATTTTTATTAAAAACTATTGTGTTATGAACTTATATGATTTCATAGATCTATATTTGCTTATTATATTCTGGATATATTACAGGATTTCTGAATGAAAATATTCTTTTATTCTTTTTTCTATGTCCTTATAATAACTCTGAGTGGTTTAAGCAAAATAATAGTAGATCAATTTATGTTTCTTAACTGATAAAAAACAAATTAAAATTTTACACTGAAAGGGACAGAGTAGTGGTACAAGTAGTAGGGCTTCTGCCTTGTACATGCTAACCTTGGACAGACCATAGTTCGATCCCCCTGAGTCCACTTATGGTGCCTCAAGACAGGAGTGATTTCAAGAGTGCATATCCAGGAGTAACTCCTGAACATCACCAGGTGTGGCCCAAAAACCAAAAAAATAATTTTACACTGAAAAATGATTTTTTTCATTTTTCATTTTTTAAACATTTTCTATTTATTGTAAAAATAATAATGAAATTGTTTAGGAAGTCTTCAAAAGATGATTTAGATCTCAGAACTTCAGAGGTTTAATAATAAAGCAAGAAAAGCTTAGAGAAAATTGCTTGATTACATCTAATATTTGCAAAACTTGATAGGCAATGATTTGATCTTTGTGCCATTTTAACACAGTATATTCACCGTATATTAAAAAGTTTTAAACAATAAAATATATATTTTCAAACGCATCTTTTAAAAATTTTGGAAACATAATAAAGCCAAAATAAGATTTCAACAGTTAACTTATCCCATAAGTTTATACTTAGACCAATATTGCTTATTTATAAAACTAGTGAAAAACAATGTTCTATGACAAAGAACTTGAACATCAAGGACTTTTATCTTAGTATTTATTTTATCTTAATATATAATTTTATCTTAGTATTTTTGGAATTTACCAGATTCATTACAACACATTTTGTATTTATTTGCATTATAAGGAGAAAATTCTAATTATTTTTATTTTATATAATATATATAATTTTATATAATATCTCTATTTAAACATCTTGATAAAAATATGATTGTTATTAGGTTTCAGCCATGTAAAGAACGCCCCCCCCTTTCACCAGTGCAACATTCCCACCACCAATGTCCCAAATTTCCCTCCATACCACCCTACCCCCGCCTGTACTCTAGACAGGCTGTGTGAACAGATGATTTTTTAAAATTTGTTATGAGATTAATTGTATAGTCAACTACATATAAAGACATTAGTCACTAAAGCTCAAAGCAGTCAGTTAAGGAGACCAACATGGTTAATTATGATATGTTAGACAAATTTTTCATTTACTAGAAATATCTCAATGATTTTGGGTTTTTTATCTATACTAACGAATTTTTGTCATGTTAAGGTATATGGTACATTATGTCAAATCATAAAGAAAGAGTCCAAATATAAATACTATTTCAGAGAGACATACTTTAATGATCTTTGGGGAATATAATATTACAACAGGCACTTAAAGATAATCAATAAATTTTCAATTGAAAACAAAATTTTCAGACTTTTGGGTCTATATCTTTTTGTTTTAGTCCATGACCATAATCTTTTTTTTTCCTTTGTGAAAGTAAAAAAGTTAATATAAAGCATTTCTGGCCATATTTTAGTTTCTCATGAAGGTAAAATCGAATTTCAGTCACAAGTTTTTTACTTTTTGTAGATGTAAAGCTGTAATGCTAGTGTGGCCCTTCTGCCCTTCCTCAGTGCCTTTCAGAAAGTCAACAGCATTGTATAGATGCCCCACAGTTTCTTTAGCTTCTCATCTGTTGTTGGTCATCTGTGTTGTTTCCAGATGCTGGGTATTGTAAATAGAGATTCTATGAACATTAGAGCATTATTGTATTGTGTTTTTGTGGCCCTAGGTTATACCCCCTAGGAGTGGTATTGCTGGATCATATGGGAGCTCAATGTCCAGTTTTTAAGGAACATCTATGTAGTTTTCCCAAAAGGACTAGTTGGCGTTCCCACCAACTGTGAATGAGAGCTCCTTTCTCCCCACAGTGGTTGTTTTTGTTCTTTGTGATGTATGCCAGTATCTGTGGTATGAGATAATATCTCATTGTTATTTTGATTTGCATCTCCCTGATGATTAGTAATGTGGAGCATTTTATACAGCTTGTTAGAAGAAATAAAGTCACAAAACTTGCTTATACATGGATGGATTTAGAGACAATTATGTTGAGTAAAATAAGTCAGAGGGAGAGATATAGCACAGAAGTATCTCACTCATATGTGGGATTTAAGAAAAATAAGTGTCCCAAGTATCTCTCCTCCACACCCCAATAATAACACACAGAGACAATATACATGAGGGCTGGAATGACCAGCCAATCATATGAAGCTTACCATAAAGAGTGGTAAATGCATTTAGAGAAATAACTACACTAACAGTTATTGAGACAACAATAGAAAGAGAGAAATACAATGCCTAACTTGAAGACAGGCAGGAGTAGAGAGAAATAGGAAGGGGGGAGCAATGGTGGTGGGAATGTTGCACTGGTGAAGGGAGTTGTGCATTATAAAGCTGAAACCCAAATACGAACAAGTTTGTAATCAATGTGCTTAAATAAAGAAATTACTTTAAAAAATACACACACAAAGTCAAAAACAGGTGGAACCTGGAGGGGTCAAGCACAGCAATGCCACCTAAATTCTGCCTGTAGCTAATGAGTGATGAGAACACGCTTAGAAGTTCTTCAACATTTACTTTATACTCAGGAGCATAATGGGGAATGCCCCAAGGTCCAAGCTCTTGCTTTGTGACTATGAAGACTAGTGCTTGGCCTCTGTGTCCCAGAAGTGGACTATTCCTTTATTTAGAGAAACTAAATGCAAACTGGGGCAGCTAGACTTTAGGCACATTATTATAATGAATGTATAATTGCCTGCACCTGCCTGGGAAAGAAATTCTTAAGCATTCCTGAGACTTGCTGGAGAAATACAACTTTAGTTCCATTGCTGCTTCTAAACCTCCAGTTTTTGAAATAATGGCAACTGGTCCTGTTTTTTATTTTTCCTTGTTTTTGAGGGGTTTTTAATAAAACTACAATTAGTCAAGTTGAAAAATAAGCCCCTCACTTCCAGCTGATAAAGAAAAAAAGGAAGCAAACCAAATATGTCTATCTTTTCATATTATGTTTACTGATAAATTCTGAAAATACAAAGAGAAGTATAAGAAAACCACATGAATAAATTCTGATGTTACATTAAAATCATTATTTCATAAAACCCCTCTGGGATTTCTAATTTTTAAGCTCAGTAAGAATGAGCTCATCTCACTTAGAATGGTAAGATTTACTGTTAACTTTCTCCTGAATTAGCCTGTTAAATTAACCTTACCTTCATTTATTTTACATTGTTTTTATGTTTAAATTCCTATTTTACTAATATATCATCAACAGCATCACAACAACCATCACAGTTGCAAAGCCATTACTTTTATGGGCTGAATATATTTTAAGATTTACTGATGACCTTTGTGGTATATCAAATGTTATTATTGTCAGCAACATTTCTGTAATTGACACCATTATTACTGCCAATGGGATAGTGGCTTCAAATGAGATATGCTTAGGGAAATATTTTACTTAAGCACATTCAATCAAACAAATATTACTTCAAAATATGTGGCTTTGGACACAACAAAGTAAGTATGTTAAATCTTGCAATATGAAACAAAATCTTTTTAAGACTAAGTTTTTCTCTGTAGTGAAACCATTTTAAAGTTTCCTATTTTCTGGACATGATTTCCTAACTTGGTGCTTGCCATTTTGCATAAAATTAGAGATCTGCAGTACTTAAGACACAGAATGTGACTACCATCAATCAAAGCTTAAGATGAACTCTTCATTAATCTTTCTACCTCCTTAGAAAAAAAATATTGTCTTTCAGAGTCAGATAGAAAAGCAAACATCACCTAATGTTAGCTCTCTAGTCTCCAGGGAGACGTTTTGAATTCTCTGTATGTCAGAGATCTAGTAGAAAGTAAAAGAAAATTTGTCTCTCTCAGCTAGCTGATGAGAGTGGCAGAATGTTCAAAATATCTTCAAATTAATGACTATGTAGGCTGAATCTTTCCTTTATCATAGAGAAGGTAATCAGAGTTCAAGTACCATCAAGCAATAAGGTGGAAAAGTTGCACTTTGAGAGATAACAAGTTTGTTCTCTAATCCATTTTAGAGAAAACTTGCCTCAATTTGGTTATGATCATTATAGTTTGTACTTACTAGTATATTACCAATTCTGGTACTAGAAAGCCTTGTTCTTACACAAAGGAATTATTTACAATTTAGAGTCAAATTGCTTGTGTAAATCAGAAATGAATGTTTAATTCACATGATGAACAATTCATTTCCTTCCTGTCTATTACTATATCTGTTAGATAACAAAATGCTTTGATTAGCCAATGATAAATAGGGGTTATTTCAAGACAATTATAAATTAATTTTATTGAGCTTCAAAATTTTATAAATGAGATCATGAAGTAAAATATTCAGGTATATATTTATATTGAATTTTCTTAATCAATAAAATATAGTCCTTTACTTTTTCACAATCCACATATAAAGTGATAATATTTTTTACTTTCAAGCAGAGGAAACAGATGTAGATTATAATTATCATAAAGTCTGTGTTATGTGACTTTCCATTTGCATTATCTGATAAGAAAAAAGAAGAACGTGCCTTTTCACTAAACTATCAAAATGATCTCCTGAGACTATTTTCACTATTCTGATGTTGTAAAAATCAGGAAGGACAAATATAATAAAATCATGTGTATCCCAGACCTAGTTCATTCCTAAATCTGATTTTACTAATGCTGATGTTAAAACAAGTCTTGTGAAAAATGTGACTCTGGGTGTCTAGTTGTTATGCCTGAAGAAATGACAGCACAGTTATTAGAATACTTTGGAAAATTACCAATGTGGAACTATTGCCTATTTACATAAAAATAACATGTATTTGTTAAATACAAATAAAATATAATAGTGCATTTCCTTTTCCCCTTTTCGTGGTTGTTTTAAAAACACATTTGGGGCCTGAGCTGTAGCCCAAGCAGTAAGGGCATTTGCCTTGCACATACTAATGTAGGACAGACTGCGGTTCGATCCTCCTGCATCCCATATGGGCCTCCAATCCAGGAGCAATTTCTGAGCTCATGGCCAGGCATAACCTCTGAGCATAACCAGGTATGAATAAAAAGCAAAAAATAAAATAAAAATAAAAATAACCACACAACTTAAAAATTCTCAGAAGTCAGAAAAATATAAGAAATAAAAAGAATTTTCTTCCCATACAGTGAAAATATTTTTTAAGTTTTTTGGGGCCACACGTGGCAGTATTTATGGGTAATTCCTGGGTCTGCACTCAGGAATTACTTCTGGTGATGCTCAATAGGCTATTTGGGATACTGGGGATAGAACACAGGCTGGCAGCATGCAAGACAAATCACCTAGCTGCTCTGGACCCAAATTCTTCAATCATTTTAAAATATCACCTTGAATTGTATCATTATTGACACTACAACTAGTAAATTGTATCACTAATGAATCACTAGTGTAATGATTACACTAATAGTAATCAGAATCTATTATATTAAAAATAGCACTAAGAAAATATCAACAGCAATATAAATATAAGAATATAACCCTGAGGGCCAGGCGGTGGCGCTGGAGGTAAGGTGCCTGCCTTGCCTTGTGCTAACCTAGGACGGACCGCGGTTCGATCCCCTGGTTCCCCATATGGTCCCCTGTGCCTGCCAGGAGCGACTTCTGAGCGAATAGCCAGGAGTAACCCCTGAGCATCACTGGGTGTGACCCAAAAACCAAAAACAAAAACCAAAACAAAACAAACAAACAAAAAAAGAATACAACCCTGTTTCTATGACTAAATATAATAATATTTTGTTGTAAATTGCAAAGATAAATTTTTATGTTTGTGAATTTTAGCAGAGGTTTCTACAATATAAGTTTAACTGCTTTTTATGAATTTGTGCATCAACATTGATATTTCTGAAATTATAAATTATTCATGGGGTGATAAGCTATTACCTGTCCAAAATAAATACAGTAAAAATTTCTGTATTTTTTTTATTTACTTATTTGTTTTCTTTTGGAGTCATACTCAGAAGTGCTCAGAGCTTACTTCTGACATTGTTCAGGAATCATTCCTTATATGGCTCAGGATACCATATGTGGTGTTGAAGATCAAATTCTGTTTAGTTGCATGAAAAGCAAGCACCCTACAAACTGTACTACAAACTGGCTCTGCCCCAGATGTCTGCATTTTCTTAAGAAATGCTGAGCTACAGTCCTAAAGTAAAATATGAGAATGATTATTTTATCTTTTTTCATAATTCAGGTAACATGGTTACAATAATATTAACATTTTTAGTAGTGTACCAACTTACAATTCCCATCATTGCCAAAGAACACATGATCTTTAACCACTACCTTTCTGTCTTTTCTAGCCTTGTTTTCATTCCCTTTGTACATCCTCTCACTACCTGGTAATCAGCTTTACAATCCAGAGCCAAAGGCCTATCATCATTTGTTATTACCTGTTTTCTCATTTTGTCCCTCTATATTAAATAGAGATTACTTACATTTTTTTTCTTCTTCCTCTACCTTACTTCATTTCGCATGATACACCTTCCAGTTTCCATACCAATTGTAGCAGAAAACTGCAACAATTCATCTTTGTTTACTCATTTCAATGTACTTGATATAGACTTCATACTTAAATTTTGCTCCTTTGTTTCTACTTTATCAATTTTTCTTGTCAGTGATTTCAACAATTTTAAACAGTACTCTCTAATCTCTTGAAGATCTTTTTCTTTGCTTGCCAGAAATTTAATTCTCTAACTTTTAAACATCTTCATGAGTATTTTTCTTCTACTTTTCTGTAACACACAACAATTCCGCTATCCATAAAAAATGTAAATGCCTCTTTTACCTATTTTGGTACCATCTTCTCTATACTGAATATGCAATCTCTGGAACATAGTCATTACTTAGAACGCTGAATGTAGGTCAATTGATGTTGCTGTGAAAAGTATTACAAGAAGTAAATATATCGATTCTTAGTGCTTATTTAGCAAAAATATAAAATATGCAAAGCTGTTTTGAGAAAAACAGTGATTATGTGGTAGATCATTTCTTGATTAGTTCACTCCAAAAAACATCAAGGAAATAAAGACTTAATTTGTACACATAATATATATAACATATTTGTAACAATTAAAATAACTTTTCTAATTGACTTGTGATGTCAGTTTTATCATTCTGCACAGAATCAAGATTTATGGGGGTTAAGAAGACTTTTAATTAAAATCATATTTATTGAGTATTCAACTCTTCCCAAATTGATGTGCAGACTAATTCTTCTCAGATTGAGTGATTTGCTTACAAAGTAGACCCAGTGATTTGCTTGCTTCCATAAAATAGAACATTGTGAAAGTAATGGCACATGATACCTAAGACTAAGTTTTAAAGGCATTGCCTAGCCCTATAACTCTTTCCTAGAAAATATTTTTACAATTTTGTGAGTCAGCTCTAAGGTTATTAACTAGCTCTAAGAGGACTGTGTGGCACAAACAGAACCCACTAAAAAGAATTAAGTCCACTGGCCAGGAAATATGTGAGAGAACATTTTAAAAGAAAATATAATGGCCACAGTTGAGGCTTTATATGATAAGTAGTTTGTACCTCATGAAAGTCCTTGAAATAGAATATTCAACCAAACTTCTTGCAGTTTAGAAGCTCACAGAAATTGATCTAACTAAAGTTTGCTGCTTTAAACATCTAAGTTTTGAGTCAGAATCAAAGGAGAACAAATATAAACAAGATATTATATCTTTAAAACATCTGTTAATAAAAATAACAGTTGTCTCAAGACCAGTCCTCTAATATAGCCCACAGTGACGTATCATCCTTTCATAGTCAATAATTCTATCTCTTTTGCTTTATTTTATTTTATTTTTTTGATTTTGGGGTCACACCCAGCAGCGCTCAGGGGTTACTCCTGGCTCTATGCCTAGAAATCACCCCTGGCAGGCATGGGGGACCACATGGGATACTGGGATTCGAACCACCAAATGCCTTACCTTCAGGCTATCTCTCCGGCCCCCTCTTTTGCTTTATTACAGAAACTAGGGGCAGGAAGGAAACCTCATGTTACCATATCACCTCATAGAAGAGGAAGACTACCTGCCTTATTCTGCAAATCATATTACTTAATCTATTGAACCATTTATAGAGTAAGAAAAATAAAGGAAAAATGAACAAATAATTATCGACAACCCAATAAATTTAGATATTGGACTAGCAAAATCAATACCTACACAAGAAAACATTGATAAATTTTTATTACTTTTAATTTAAAATATTGTATTTATTTACTTATATATAGGTAAATTCTTTAATTGAATCACCATGAGTTAAATAGTTAAAAAGTTGTTCATGTTGAATTTCAGTCATAACATACAACACCCTTCACCAGTACTTTTTCCTGCCACCAATATTCCCAATTCTCCCACCCCTGCCCTTTCTCTGCCCTCTTCCCTCTTTACCTCTGTGACAGACATTTTTCTTGTCTCTCTTCTATTTTATTTCTTTAGACACGATGGTTTTACGATATCATTACTAAAGGAGTATCATGAATATCATTTTATCTCTTTTCAGCACCCAGTTCTTGTCTAGAATGATCATTCCCAACTATCATTGTCTCTGACCTTAGTGCACTCCTCTACTACTTGTGGTAAGCTTCCTATCATGAACTGGTTTTCTGGCTGTCTCTAATATCTCTAGATATTATCGCTATACTAACATTTTTCTTACTATTTCAAAAATGAGTGGAATTATTCTATGTTTATCCCTCTTTTTCTGACCCATTTCATTCAGTATCAGAAATACTACTATGAAGAAAATATATTATGGGCCCAGAAATACAAGGCAGAAAATCTCTCTGCACTACTATGTTTATTGCATCATTATTCATTATAGCTAGAATTTGGAAAGAACCCAAGTTCCCAAAGAGGAATGTCTAGAGAAACTGTGGTACATCTACACAATGGAATATTACACAGCTGTTAGGAAAAATGAAGTGATAAAGATTTTCTGAAAGGGCTCATTATCCTTTGTTTTGAATTTTGCTACTACAACCCTGTTTATTATATTGAGTGTGTACACAAATAAATTTCTATTGGCCATAGATCTCATATCCTCTTGCCTGTTTTCTGCTGGACTTGACAATTCAATCTGGATATTACAATTAAATTATCAGCAAATCAAACACATAATATAATTGCCATCAAATATGGTTTCCACTCTTAATTCTTTTACCACATTTTGTTACAGCAGTGAAGGCAAAGAAATCGCTTCTCTCCTGATCTCTCTTCTGCAGGAACTCTCTCTCCAGGGAAGGTCTCTTAGCACCATCCCGGTTCAGGGGGACTTCTACCCTTCTTCCCTGGGTTGACAAAGTTTTCCCAACCAGAGTGTGTCCCCCGCCAGTTGGAAATCAGTCTGAGAGATGGAAGGCCTGCTTGCTTGCTATTGTCTGCCCACATCTGACATAGTGCCTGGCCTCTAATAGGTGCTCAGAAACTATTGGTTGATTATAAGAAAAGGAGAAGAAAGATGGTTCAATGGGATGAGTACATGCTTTGCATGTAGCACACAGGACTCCGTCCCCAGTACTGCATTATTTTCCAAGCACTGTTAGGAGTAGCTTTAGAGCACAGATCCAGGAGTTGCCTGCTGGGTATGGCCTTTTACCACATTTTTGTCAAAATAAATCATTCTTTTTATCTCTGATGACTCCAATTTTATTCACCCTGTCTACACATAAACATTGTCTAATCAATATCAAAAAAGTGTTAAGGATATTTATGGAAAGTATAATTTTTCAAAAGAGGGTTGTGAATAAAGAAGAAACAGCGTTGGTATAAATGTTGACTGAACGGTTCTTGTGAAAAATTTACTAGTATAAAATATTCTTATTTTCTTCTTGTACAAGATTTATTTTATTTGGCTATTATTATTTTATTTTGTTTTGTTTTGTTTTCTTCCATGCCTATCTGTGTTCAGAGTCACTCCTGACTCTGCATTTTCTGGCAGGTTTGGGGGACCATCTGGAATGGCAGAGGTTGAACCTGGTAAGCCACATGCAAGACAAATGCCCTACTGGCTTTACTGTTTCTCTGAACCCTGGAGATTTCATTTATCTTTCAAATCAACATGAGTCTTTATTTGCAGTTACACTTTTCTGCAATATCAGATGCAATATGAAGTCTATGGTCTAAGCAGTCACATTTTAGGCACAAATCACAATGAGATAAATGATTTTGTCTTCTTTATAATTATTACTTTAAATAAAAATTTTAAGTAAAAGATACAATTACTAATGTCAGAAAGCATGTTCCTGAAAGAAGTGTAAACAGCTTCTCTAATTACTATGAAATCAAACCGGATTTGAACTCTGAGACTAATTTGACTTATTTACCAATTTATCATTGTAAAGTTGGACTGAAATATATGCTCTGTATGAACTTGGCCAAGGATTTGTGATGTTACTGCCTTTTAAAATAAAAGTTCCTTGCTCGGCCGTAGCGCCATCTTCCTCGAAGCCTCCGCACCATGCGAGCTAAGTGGAGGAAGAAGCGAATGCGTAGGCTGAAGCGCAAAAGACGAAAGATGAGGCAGAGGTTCAAGTAAACTTCCAGACTCGTGCACCGTGCATGGAGGCCACAAGGAGCAGAAGCAAGAAAGAACTTGATGGGAGGCCCGGGGATTTCGGTACCACAACTAAAACCCAGCCAGCATGCGCTCTCCAATTCATCACCGCTGCATCTGGGATCTGAAACATCTGTCAGATACATGATCGCCGCCCCACCTTTTGAGAGACAGACCTTGCAAAACTGTCTCCCTTTTGGCGGTCCTTTGGCCCCGGACCTAACATGACCTGGACTAGCTCTGTTCTGGCCTGGCTAAAATGTAACCGTGCACAATAAATCATCCCATCTTGCCTGAAGATAAAAAATAATAATAATAATAAAATAAAAGTTCCTTCTATATTCCTTAAATGAAAGACAAAAATCTTATTTAACTGTTACTTTTTTCTGCTACATAAAAGAAAGACCTTATATATTTATTACTGGTGAAATGAAATATAAACAAGCAAAAGGTCATCGGTTTGAATCCCGGTGCCCCATATGGTCCCCCGTGCCTGCCAGGAGCAATTTCTGAGCATGGAGCCAGGAGTAACCCCTGAGCACTGCCGGGTGTGACCCAAAAACCAAAAAAAAAAAAAAAAAAAAAAAAAAAAAAAAAAAAAAAAAAAAAAAAAAAAAAAAAAAAAAGTTACTACTAGCATATCCAAAAACCATCCACTTTTCTAAAGAAATCAGCTCAGATAGCAGGAAATGGTCTTAGGCTCTCCCAAAAACTCAGTAGAAATTTGATAAAAGAACAGAGAGTTTGAAAAATTGTTGGAGAGATTAAAGCATGTCATATATTGTCCAACAGCTCAACCAGAAGTGATCCTTCAGCATAAAACAATATCCTGCATATAGATGGTGCTTTCCTAAGCCCCAATATCCAACTTATATAAAGGAAATGCCAAATATTTAAACAAATAGAGCAGAATCAAATGAGAAAGGATATAACCATATGAGTTAGCATGTTAGGTGAGATGACTGACATGAAAGAGCAGGGACTTTGGAAGCATTTAATAATTTGACAAAATTAAACGAGACTGTTCTAAATTCTCTTCTGAGTTCTTTATCCTTAGGATACTTTTCCTGAAGTTACAATAAATATTTACATTGCTATTTAATGATTTGGGACTATTGCTTCTTTAAAATGAAATTAACACAAAGACTATAATAATTTCTTTTAGAATATATAAATTAATTAATAAATATATAAATTATATATGATAAATTTTATATGGATTACATACATTTTAATATTTTTGGTTTAAGAGAAGAAGTAGACCTAACTTTAAATTGTTCTTTATCTTTAAATATCTCACAGCCACTTAGAATTTAAACAACAAACGAGCCCGGAGAGATAGCATAGTGGCGTTTGCCTTGCAAGCAGCTGATCCAGAACCTAAGGTAGTTGGTTTGAATCCCGGTGTCCCATATGGTCCCCAGTGCCTGCCAGGAGGAATTTCTAACCCCTGAGCACTGCTGGGAGTTGCCCAAAAACCAAAAAAAAAAAAAAAAAACTATTTTATGTTACTGGTAATATAGCAAGCTCTCCAAACTAGATATATAAGATTGAAATTCAATAAATAGACATTAAAACACAGTATAAGATAAAAAAACAATACGAAAACGTACTTTCCAAAGTTACTTTATTTAACTTTTCCTTCTCTATGATGTTCTATTGTCCCTATTCCATCCTCATTTATTTCCAAAAATTTTGCCCCAGGCCTTGTACTTCATTAATATTAATCTATTTTAGTCTCTTTGTGAGATTTATCATTATTGTTTTGCTGTAATAGAATTTGGTTTTGAGATTTGTCATTGAGTTCCAGCTTCTCTGAGCTGATTTTGTCAGGCTCTTTTTCCTCCTTAACTTCATCATTATGTGGTTAGTCCCTTGAAATACAACTAGTTTCTATTTCTAAACAGGCCTCTGCACATGCTTTGATAAAAAGCAACAAAGGGTGTTTTTGTTTTCTCTGGATAGGCAATCTGTTACCTTAAAACATTTTTTCTGGAAGCAAATAAAGCTTTGTGAGCTGAAAATAGAGATTCACAGTGTTTTAATTCAATCATTTACTTTTATAGAGCAAAGATTTGAATGAACAAGTGATTTGATATATCTTCATATATAAAGAGCTAATATTTGTCATTTCTCAGTGAACTATTGGCTTAAGATCAAAAAGTCCATTATAATCACATAAATCTGGCACCTGCACAATGAATATGTATGTTCAAATATATTAAGTTTTAATAAGGAATGTATTTAATTTTATTAAGAAAAGTACTATTTAATGATTAAAAACTCATTCAACTGAGAAGTAGTAATCTCACTATAAAGATAATTAGATAGTTCACAGTGAAGGTTATTTTTTTAAAGAAACTTCTCATGGGTTAGAGAGATAGTATAGAAGGTATGGTGCTTGCCTTCCATATGACCAACTTGAACTCATATATATGGTCTCCTACGCCTCATCAAGAGTAATCCCTAAGTGCAGAGCCAAGAGTAAGCCCTGAGTACAGCTAGTTGTGGTCAAAAACCCAAAGTAGTCAATCTAAACAAAAATATATACAAAAAAATAACCTTCCTAAAAATTAGCAGAAAAAGTACACACTTTTTTTTATTACTTTTTGTTGAGTTTCAGTTTATAAAAAACATTATTGTGTGTGTGGCTAAATGTGTCAAGGAAGAAAGCAGTTATATGTCCAAGAAATGCTTGTCAGAGTAATTTTTAGAAGGGATTATATACGATAGTGCATATTTTATTGCATGTAATAATGTATACAATAAATTATATAAAATATGAATATGCTGAGCATAAAAATATATTAAATATAAATATAATATATGCCTTCTAAATATAATGCAAACAATTTAATATATGTAATTTAAAACAGAAATGCAATATAAATATATACAATATAAAATATCATTTAAATCTGGCCTTTATATCTACTAGGGATAAGAACTCATACTTGTTTACAATACAGGGACATCTCCCACCTTGAAAATATGTCACGTGGACTCAACTTGGACCCCAGTTGATTAGACACCCTCTGTCCAGCCCTGAACCCTGGATCCCAGACATAGAAACGACACAGTTCTTCACGACAGCTACAGGAAACAAATTCCATCCAGGATATCCTTAATGCTGCTCGGACACAACAAGTGCCAGCTCTAATACGATATCCTGACGAGGAAAATGGGAACAACTTGACCTAAGAGCAAGTTATCCTACCCCTCTAGCTGGCAATAAGACTTTTCACCCCTTGGTCCATCCAAAAGCCACGATGACCTTTTACAGATGACTGGCTGATAGAACCACGACTGGACTGTATGTATCCTGTGACCAATAAAAAAGCCCTAATCTAGGGTTCGAGCTAAGACCTGCACAACAACCATGATCTCCAGTTCCAAACATCCATCTGAGACAATTGCAATGGAGTGTGTCTTCTGGAACCATAATGAAAGACTAGCCTGGTCTCCACCCTAGGATCAGCGCAAAGACCAAGACCACTGAAGACTGATTAAAATGACACGGAGGGAACAGAACTTCTAAAACCACAAAGAAAGGCTTCATCATAAGTTCCCCCCATTAACCTGTGCAGATACTGAGATCTCTAGATACAGAGATCTGATTTGATCACCCAGGTGGAACAGAAGTCTTCCAAACATCACGAAAGCACCAAGAGGAGAGTAAATGAACTTGTACGGAGTCTATAGTTGATCCCATGACAATATACTCCAAGGGTGGAGAAACCCTGTATCTTGTAGGCCAAGGAAATTCCTTTTCGAATGACCCCAATATTTACTGTGCCTATGCAGGAGGGGGAAAAATGGCAAAAAGCACAAAACAATTTTTTTCTGTATTTATCTATCTACTATTTGCCAATTTCTTTGTTTTGATGTGGTTATTGAAGTTATTGTCTCCATTCATTTTTTTTTCTTTTCTCTCAGCCACGTTTTTTTTTT
>PVKC010010696.1:7151-25579 GCA_004027635.1 Crocidura indochinensis | reverse complement strand
CACCCCCTAAGCCAATCTCTGGAGCCGGCCTGGAAGTGGGGGAAACCCAGGGTGCCCCATAAGGTCCTCCCAGGAACCCAGCTGGAGATCCGGAGGAAAGAGGAAGAGGGGGGTCGGGGGACCCAGGTCCGGGCCCCCCTACCCTAGGCCGGGCCAAGAGGCCTCTGGCACATACGGAGGTCTGCCAAAGGTCAGCCCATGCCAGCTGAGAATCCTGCTCCAGGAAGGGAGGAAAATCCTCCCAGGCCCCTAGTTTCATAGTCCTAAACTATATTTTCTTTTAGAATGTCTTCAGAATGAGTTTATTTTAATTTTTCTGACATAATTAAAGATAGCAATTCTTACTGTCTCATTTTTCCATTAGGAAGTCAATACAGATTTTCATGTAATATTTCCTAAGGAACTGATCATATAAATAATACTTTTAAGTCTGTAAGCTTATTTCTTAGTAATCCTTTTTTTTTAGCTTATTTTTTATGTTTACTTTTACATTAAACAGCTTAGTATGGTCACTGTATAATTTGGTCTATAGCACATTAGAACTTGTAATAAAATATACCATATAGGTGATATTATAAACTAATGAAAAACTGAGCTTGTAAATACATTGTTTAATTTGTATTGCTCTTGTAGGTAGTCAATAAGAAATGTTGAATAATTTAGTGTCAATTCATAACTGCAATCCTTGTTTCTTTCTTTAATATACTTTTTAAAAACTTAGGAATAGGGGCCTGAGTGGTGGTGCAAGCAGAAAGGCATCAGCCTTACCCGTAGTAACCTAGGATGGACTGTGGTTTGGCCCCCTCCCCCTGGTATCCCATATGGTCCCTCAAGCCAGGAGCGATTTCTGAGCTCATAGCCAGGAGTAACCCCAGAGCATTACCACGTATGGGCCTCCCCATCAAAAAAACCAACAACCAAACAAACAAGCCAAAAAAGAATCCCAAAAACTCTTGGGAATAAAGCATTTCTACAAAGTCACTAATAGTGTGAATTTTCAGATGAGATTTTTTTTTCAGATGAGATTTTTATGTACATATTTTGATGGCATTTTTAACTTGTGTAACTTTTTTTTTCCAAAAAAAAAAAAATTAACCACAGAATGTCATAATATATAAAGATAGAATTATCTCTGAGAATAGTATTTTTTTTGTTTGTTTTTTGTTTTTTGGTCACACCCAGCAGTGCTCAGGGTTACTCCTAGCTCCATGCTCAGAAATTGCTCCTGGTAGGCACGGGGGACCATATGGGGCACCGGGATTCGAACCGATGACCTTTTGCATGAAAGGCAAACACCTTACCTCCATGCTATCTCCCGGGCCCCTGAGAATAGTATTTAATAATACTTGTATAGAAAGAGACCATTTATAACTCCAATAATTCTTTGTAAATCTTTAACTTGAATTTTGTTTGTAATTAGAATTCTCTTTATACTCTTGAACATTTGTTTGTTTGTTTGTTTGTTTGTTTGATTTAAGACCTCCCCATTGATGCTGAGGCTTACTACATAGGTCTGCACTTAGGGGTCACTTGGAGCATTGACTGAAGCTGGGTTGACTGTGTGCAAGGCAAGTTGTGCTATAACTTTAGCCATCCTTTTTATTTGGTTTTGGCCCAATTCTTGCTGTGCTCATGTCTTAGTCTTGGCTCTGCATACAGGGATCATTCCTGGTGGGACTTTAGAGATCACACAGGGTTCCAGGGATCGAACGCACATCAGCTGTATGCAAGATAAGCAGCTTACCTGTTGTAATGTCTCTTTAGCCCCAGTTTCTTATATTATTTTGACAACGCAGAATAATTAGGGTTTCTTTATTAAAGTCTCAATTATCAATACAAAGATTATATCTTAATAAAGACCACTTTAGGGGCCCGGGAGATAGCATGGAGGTAAGGCGTTTGCCTTTCATGCAAAAGGTCATCGGTTCGAATCCCGGTGCCCCATATGGTCCCCCGTGCCTGCCAGGAGCAATTTCTGAGCATGGAGCCAGGAGTAACCCCTGAGTACTGCTGGGTGTGACCCAAAAACCAAAAAAAAAAAAAAATTAAGACCACTTTAATAACTTCCTTAGTTCATCAGTAGTCCACCAGTTGAATTGTACAGTTGCTGTACATTTATAGAGCCAAACTTTCATGAGTGAATCAAAGCTATTTGATAATTCCCTGTGGCGATTAGCTAGCCAATAGTAAACTTCACATTTTATAAAATAGAATACAAAAGTATTTTATGATATGTTCAAGTAACATTGTAATGGACATTTCAATAAAATGAATGACTCCCAAATTGATCGGTCAGCTGTGTTTTTATTACAACAGCTCTTAGTTATGAAGCCATTACTATAAAGTTCTTTGAAGCAGATTTCATGTTTATTTGCATTGCTATTGATTTATAAGTTTTCTGTTCAAGTCTCCTGCTGCAGCCCACTACAGTGCTCTGTATTTTGAGTTAATGCAATTGATTTGCTCTTAAGTGTTGATTATGCATTATTGGCTTTCATTTTATTCTTGATCAGTAGTTATTCAGAAACTGTTTAATACTGTTCATTACTGATGATTTAAAGATTAATTCTCACAAAGAGAAATCACTGGCTTACAGCTTTCTTTACCCGTTTTCCTCTTCCCTTTGACTGTAATAATTTATTTAGAGAAAAGAAGTAGATGGCATCTTTTAGCATTTATCTTAGATTATGGATCAAGTCCTATCCTTACATATCCTCCTACTTGTGACTAACGATCAAAAAGAAAATATGTTTTATATTTTTATTTCTGTGAATAATGAATAAATATTATCACTGTGAAATTTAAATTATTTCAAAATGTTAGGACCGTTTTTACTTATTCTTTGTTATTCAGTTTCTATCTCACAGCATGTTAGCTTATACTAGTTATTTCTAGTTTATTTAATTCTATCTACTCATTGTGCAGAGAATAACTCTTAATTTATAGTTAAACATTTTAGTATCACAGAAGGTTTTAACTTAAAAAATGTTTTTAATCCCTTTACCTTATCATTTGGAACATTAAGAACAGAAAATGTAAAATATTTACTGGATTAAATCATGCAGCTATTTTTTTTTTTTTTTTTTTTTTTTTGGTTTTTGGGCCACACCCAGTGACGCTCAGGGGTTACTCCTGGCTATGCGCTCAGAAGTCGCTCCTGGCAGACACGGGGGACCATATGGGAACCGGGGGATCGAACCGTGGTCCGTCCAAGGATAGCGTGGTAAGGCAGGCACCTTACCTGCAGCGCCACCGCCCGGCCCCATCATGCAGCTATTTTTTAATTATAATTTTGATAATTTGGTTATAGTAGGTTTATGGGATTTATAACAAGCTTACAACACCACCCCCACCTATATGCTCATGACTCTTCACCGCCTCCTATTTACCCCACATTCTTTCTTGTCTATAGTTATGGTTTTGATGCACTGTCACCTCCATTAGTATCACCCAGGTGCTCCCCCTCCACTTATGCTATTGAAATTACTTTTAATCAGCCCAGCTGTTGCCCTTTTCTTTTCCTGGCCTAATAGTCTCAGGTCTATTTCTCAGGTCAGGGTCTATTATTTATTGCTAATGTCCAAACTTTTTTTTCTACATCCAAACTTTTGTTTGTTTCTCTATATCACAGATGTGATGTTATCCTGTATTTATCTTTCTGCTTCTGATTGATCATGCTTATCATGATGCCCTCATATCCAAGTTGCTAGAAACAGCAATGACTTTTTCCTTGTCACTACATTGTATTCACAACTTCTATACGCATTCATCTGATGTTGAATTTGCTTTTTCATCTTGGTTATAGAGCTGCAATGAACAGCTTATATATTTTCAAGTTAATGTTTATTGTTTGGAGTAGTTACCTGGAAATGGAATGGCTGGTTCAAATGGGAGCTTCATTTTTCCTTTCTTTTTTTTTTTTTTTGAAAAAATCTGCATGATGTCTCAGAGACTGGGTTGAGTAACATGTCCACCAACAGTAAATGAAGACTCCTTTTCACCACAATCCTGACAAAACACTTGTTTTCAGTTTTTTTCTTATAGGCCATTCTCATCAGGACAAGGTAATGTGCCTCTTTGGTGTTCTGATTTGTGTTTCTCTAATAACTAATAATGAGGAGTTTGTTTTTGTTTAGTTTTGTTTTGTTTTTAGCTACGCCTGGTGGCACTCAGGTGTTAATTCCTGGTTCTGAACTCCTGGAAGGCTTAGAGAACCATATGGGATCTCTGGGATAAAACCTAGGTCAGCCGTGTGTAGGCAAATGCACATCAGTCCCACAGTTTTTCTTTCTTTTTTTTTTTGTTTTTTTTTTGTTTTGTTTTTTGGGGCCACACCCAGTAACACTCAGGGGTTGCTCCTGGCTATGCGCTCAGAAGTCGCCCCTGGCCTGGGGGACCATATGGGGCACAGGGGATCGAAACGCGGTCTGTCCAAGGCTAGCACGGTAAGGCAGGCACCTTACCTCCAGCGCCACCGCCCGGCCCCGTCCCGCAGTTTTTCATGTTTATTGACCATCTATAATTTTTTTGAGGTGTAAGTATCTGTTTATTTTTTAACAGTATTTTTGATGGTGTTAATTTTTTGTGTTGCAGAGAATGTGAAAGATTTGTGCTGTGAAAATTGTTATCTGTAAAAAAAAAATACAAATACAAGAGAACAGCAGGAAATGGTAAAATATCTTATGTTCATGGATAAGAATTAATTAGGTAAAATAATGTCTTTTCTACCAAAAGCACTGTACAGAGTTTAAAAGCAACTTCTATCAAAATCCTCATGACATATATTAATTAAAAATTAACACTTCTAAGATTGTTAGAAGGAGGGATCAGAGACATAGTCCAGTTGAAGGGTGTTTGCCTTGCCCTTGGCCAACCCAAGGTTTAATGTCTGCCATTCATACAATTGGTAAAGCCTAACAGACCACCACTAAAAGTTACAGAGACAATTGCTAAAGCTTAACAGATCATCACTAAAAGTTACATTTTTGTTCTACAGGAAAATATTTAAGATTACATTTTATTTCAAAGGATGGAGGTGAGGGGGTAGGTATCTTACTGAGCAGAGATAACAGCATGAGCAAGTTGGGCATATACTGCCCTCCAGGTTCCTATCGTTTTCTAACCTTAGCCTATGATTTTGAAGGTTAGGAAACAAGGAGCCTTGGAACCTTAAGAAGTTTTAAACTACACACGCTTATAAAAAGCAAAAATTCTTTATTCCTATCAGGTTGAATCTTCAGCATCCCATATGGTTCCCTGAGCCAGAGGCAGTTTCTGAGCTCATAGCCCAGAGTAGCCTCTGAGCATCACCAGGAGTGGACCAAAAATTCTAAAAAAAAAAAAAAATTACTAGTAATATAGATTTAAGTCACAGAATTGATTTTAAACTAATTTGTTATTAGTATTTTGGATAATTTTCCTAACTTGCTTTAGATTCCTGTTTCTTCACTTTAAAATAGCAATAATGGGGCCCGGGAGATAGCATGGAGGTAAGGCGTTTACCTTTCATGCAAAAGGTCATCGGTTCGAATCCCGGGGCCCCATATGGTTCCCTGTGCCTGCCAGGAGCAATTTCTGAGCATGGAGCCAGGAGTAACCCCTGAGCACTGCCGGGTGTGATCCAAAAAAAAAAAAAAAAATAGCAATAATAATGACTTGTCTGAAAGTCAAAAAAACTTTGAAAGAAATCTAGTTGCTCAAAGTGGGGGAGGGGCACATGTGCCAGAGAGTGAGGGAAGAAGGGAAGGAGGGAAGGAGAGAAGAGGAAGAGAGAGGAAGAGAGAGAAAAAGAAGAGAGAAGAAAAGTATCATCTTGGAGAAAGAGAAGTATCATGTGGCAAGCTGTGTTGAAAGGAGTATAATTGGGGACATTGGTAGTGTGAAATAAACACTGGTAAAAAGATGGCTGTTGAAAGGTTATATGAAAGTAAACTTTTTTTTTCATTCTGTGTCTCATGGGGATTCAATAAAAATAAATTAATAAAGATATAGCTATATTGGGGTCAGAGTGATAGTACAGGGGGAGTGTATTTGCTTTGCATGCTGCCAAACTGGCATCCTATATGGTCCCTAGAGCCTGCCAGAAGAAATTTCTGAGCATAAAGTGAATGATTAAGATTAAGGCTGAGAGAATTTTTAAGACCATACCACACTTATATTTTTCACCATACCTGGTGTAACATAACCATTTTTAGTATTCAGTAGCATTTTACTTACACAGATCCATGTGATTACCATGATGATATTACACCCTAACATTCAGTGCATTGGTTGCTAAATTTTGTTTTATTTAAATATGCCCTCAGTTTATTATCTATTGAGTGCTATGGAAATTATCTTGGCTTTTTATGGCTGTCATAATTTGATTTTACACATCTTTATGCTTGCTCTCTCATAGGACAAATATGGAGGTTAAAATGGGAATATATCAAAAGAATATATAATGAATGTATAACAAAAGAGTGCAGTGTCTGACACATACATGAAGGTGGTGAATTTCTCCATTTCTTTTTGACTTTACTATAATAAATATTAGATCATAGTCAAATCTGCTCACTATATGTGCCATATTCTTATACAAGGCATGACCTTTATATATAACATATCCTTTACTTCTCTGTGCTTTGGTCAAACTTCAATTCTTTGTTTTCATCTATTTACTTACTAATAACTAATTTAGTATGTCTTACATGACATAGATTGTTTAGTACTGGGGACAGAGCTCTTTAGGGACTCGTCCAAGGAATAGTCTAGAAAAAATAACAGCATATTAACATATTAAGATTTGCAGGTTGAAAATCACATGCAATCTCAATGACTTTTTTATTTGGCTTATTATTACATTTCAAACTTTTAGTATTTTGGGTAGATTGGAATTTTTATAATTATTTGAGAATAAATTTGAGAAATGAAACAAAAAAAAGAAAGAAGGCATATAACATTTTGACAGTTTTAGTAATTACTGATACTTAGATGGATTTAGAGAATTAATTGTGAAATTTATACATCCAAGTAAGAAGAATATGGAAGAAATAGAGGCCAGATATTGAAAAGTATTAATCAGTATGAGTTGAAGTTTGAACTCCTTTTATATCTTTCTAGAGATGTGACTGTGTTTGAATAGCAATGTTAGATCCCAAGCTTTTCTAAAAAAAAGGATACCATGCTGATAATATACCAGAAGAATAAGAAATGAGATTTGGTCATGTATTTCAGTGATGAAGTGATTTTTGTAACAAAGCAAAGAAATAAATCTAAATTTAAAATTGAAATAACAAATATTAAGATCTATATGGTAAAAATCAACTAAATTAGTAACTAATTGAACCTGAAGAATATGGTAGGTTAAGAAGAAAAGGTTAATTCTGAATTCCCTCCAGCATTCCAGGCAGGCTTAGTTGAATTGTTTTTTTTGTTTGTTTATTTGTTTTGTTTTGTTTTTTGGTTTTTGGGCCACACCTGGTAACGCTCAGGGGTTACATGGGGGACCATATGGGAAACCGGGGGATCAAACCGAGGTCCGTCCTAGGTTAGCGCAGGCAAGGCAGGTACCTTACCTCCAGCTCCACCGCTCGGCCCCCAGCTTAGTTGAATTGTAATCTATAGAGATTTTACCTATCACACTACTGGTAGAAAAAAAAAAGTTTTGAGGGCCTGTAAAATAATATGCATGCCTTTTTTGTATTGCTATTTTCTTTTTTTTTGTTGTTGGTTTTGTGGTCATACCCGGCAGTGCTCAGGGGTTACTCCTGGCTCCATGCTCAGAAATTGCTCCTGGCAGGCACGGGGGACCATATGGGGCACCGGGATTCGAACCGATAACCTTTTGCATGAAAGGCAAACGCCTTACCTCCATGCTATCTCCCGGCCCCTGCTATTTTCTTTTTTGTTTGAAATTTTTTGTGTGCAAACTGTAGTTTTAATTTAAACCAGAAAGCCCAGTATTTAGTGTATATTGCTCCTCTATTTGTACTGAAAGTCAGTAAGTACAGATTAATTGGTTGTAAAATTTTAATAATTATAAACCTAAATATTGAAAAACTTATTTGTTTGTTTGGGCTATACTCATTGGTGCTCAGGGCTTTGTGTTCAGGTGAAACTCTGGAGATTATATGTAGTCCAGGTGGCAACATGCAAGGCTCCAACCTGTATACTGAAAACCTTAATCATGTGTCTTGGATGTTCTAGTATTTCAAAATGAAACTAGTTCTAGAATGATAAAATCTAACTAAAATTATTTTAAAATTATTTTAATAATGAAAAATTAGTAACTTACAGAAAAAATTTTTTTTCATGGAAAAAATTTTACAACAAAGTTCAGCCATTGTTTCTTTCCAAATTCAGATAAGAACTCATTGTTTAGAATCCTGAACAGACTGGAAATGACTGATCAACTTTAGGAAACTAAAAGTGAAAGATTTGCTCTAGTACTGTTCATGGCTTAATGTGTTTCTATGGCTGGTTTTAGCAGTGAAAATATTTTATTTGTCTAATATATGCAGAATGATATTAGGCAAATCTCTTGATTTCATTTGTCTAATTTTATTTGTATGATATATGCAGAATCATATTAGGCAAATCCCTTGATTTCTCAGCACCCACATCCTTGCTTTGGAGAGAAGTTTGAATTGAGCCTTGAAGGTAATCCAGTGAATGTGACCTGTATAAATATTGTGTTTGGACTTGTTATAGAGAGGTAGAGCAATATATAATAAAGGAATTAAGTTTGGATCATTTCCATGAATTTTTCTGATTCCAACTTATAAGACTATGATTTTAAGTTTGAAATTTTTACTTTTTTCAGCACCAGTTGAAAACAAATTATTAAGAAGCCAGTCTTATGTGCACATAAGAGGAATACTTTATACCAGATCATGCAAACTAAATGAATGTCTTTGGGAATTTAATTGAACAAATTTATCTATAAGATCTTTTAAAAATTAGAAAAATAAAAGTGATTGTATTTTACTGTTTTGAATGCTTATGGTTCAGACTTCCCAAGTTTTTTTTGTCCTAATAATAAGAATAAATGTCAAAGAGCAAGTGCTTTTATCCCAGTGTTCTTGTATAACTGCAAGTGGGGAGTAATATGGAATAATGAGGGAAGAGTATAGACTCTGGGTTTTAGTATTATTAGCTTTGCCCTCTTCTATTATCAGCTCTCCTTTTTATCTCTTCTTAAGTGAAAAGGAGGGGCTGGACTAGTATGTGATGTTTCTCTGAACTCTAAAAGTCTGTGACGTAACCCTGTTCATATTAGATCTTCAATTGCAGCTCAACTGTTTAAATGTCACTCATCTTGATGAAAGGTAGAACCTAATTATTTTTCTTTTGATTTTTTTAGGAGATCATGAGAATGCCATTTATATTTATATAAAATGTCTAACATGTAGTAGCATTATTTGAATTTTAATTGTAGACTGTTCAGCAATTAAAATATAGTATCATATATAACATTTAATTATATATATTTGTTAATTGCTTTATTTAAGCACTGTGGTTACAGAATTGTTCATTGTTGATTTTCAGTGATATAGTGTACATCATACTTCACGAGTGCACCCTTTCTGCCACCAATGTCCCCTTGCTTCCCATCGCCTACCCACACCCCTGCCTGTCTCTATGGCAGGCAAGTTGGTTCTCTCTTTCTCTCTTTTTCCCTTTTGACACTGTGGTCTGCAGGATTGTCAATGAAGAGGATGCCTTGCATGTCACTTTCTCCCCCTTTCCAGAATCAGATTCTTGTCCAGTGCAATCAGATTATGTATTTTTAAATCAAGTTTATTTTTCTCAGGTATTATATATTAAGGAATTGGTACTATTAGAAATTCACTGTGTTAAATAATTACTTTTAAAGTTTGTTTTGTTTTCTTATTTTGGCTGTGCTCGGGGTTTACTCCTGGCTTTGCACTGAGGAAATCACTCCTGGAGGTACTCAGAGGACCTCATAGGATGCCTGGATTGAACTCAGATTACCCTCATTCAAGGCTCTCTACCTACTGTACTATTGCTCCAGCTTTAAATATTTTCTTTTATGTAACATTGTTTTACATAAAATGTTTTGGGATCCCTGGAGTTTGAACAGCAGACAGAGGCTTGCTTTGCATGCAGTCTACTAGGAAATTTGATCCTCGGACACTCTTCCAAGTTCCTCCAAATATGATCCCAGACAAGAGAGCTATGAGTAAGCCTTAACCATAATGACCTCAAAACAAAAACAACAAAATTTCACATATCTTCAAAATGTGTGTTATCCATATATATATATATATATAAAACCATTATATATACCACATATATATCCACTAGATATATATTGCATGATATAACCACAATGGACTCTCCCTCTATAGCAATTCATTATATCCTCATCATTCTTCTCTAGTAATCTCAATTCAGACAAGTCCACTTGCTTGTTTCCATTGGCATTAACTACCCCATTGCTTTGTTTGCTTGAGATCATTTTATATTTCTCTTTCTTCTGACTTAATATGACACCTTTTAGTTCCATTCAGGTTTTTGCAGCAGGCAAGATTTAAATATTTTCTTAGAGTTACCTTCTTTACACTACTCGTGTGTCATTGGATTGACACTTAGGTTGTTTCTACATTTTAGGTGCTGTATCATCTAAATGGCACTGAACATTGGTGTGCATCTACATTCTATGGAATTTTTAATTGTTTTTGTTTCATATGATAAAATAATTCTATTTCTAGTGTTTAAATAATTTCAAATAATTCTATTTCTTTTTTAAATGACTTTTAAAGGTTGGGCACCTTATATAAGAAAGATAGTATGCTATTTATTTTGTATATGGCTGATACCATTTTTGCTCCTGCTATCACCCTGTCCCTTGAGCTCTGCCATCCCAAACCCGCCCCAAAAGTTAAACATCTTGTGATGTTTTTAAAACTATATAGTTCTATTTTAGTGGAATATAACTTAGAGCCTATCTCTGTATTGTACATTACCAAATATATATTCTGCATATACTAGTGTGCACTTATATAGCCATATTTAATTGAAAATAAAATGAAGAATTATAATTAAGACTTCTTTTTCTCAAATATTATTTTTTTCTTTTAAATCACATTAATTTACAGATTAACCCCACTCTTAATATATTGAGAAGCAGTTTGTCTGTCTTAGTCATATTCCAGTGTCAACCAAAAGCCCTATCTACTAATCACCTCAGACTATCACTTCGCACTTGGGGAAAGCACGCACCAGACGGTGGCCTTGTGCTTTTCTGGTGCAAGTGCTTTCTTTTAGAGGAATCATTTTGCCAAAAGAAGCCCGCTTAGAGAAATCAATTTTTTGACCCTTTGCGCCGGATATTTGAATGTGATTCCAACGTGGCAGTGATCCTGCACTCTTTCTCTCTATTTGACCATTATTAGAAATCAGGCCTCAGTGTTTCTTTCTTACAAAGGAAGAACAAGTACCAAACCCTGCCAAAAGTCTCCTGCTGGCTACTTTCTTTGTCTGTCTTAACCTTGGTGCCAAGAACATGTTTTTATCCAAATCTAGCACAGGATGGAAGCTATCATCTATTTACCTAAAAACATTTCCACCTTCAACCCTCAACAGAAGTTGTCCTCATCTGAAGAATGGGTCTTTTAATATGTAAATTTTAGGTTAGTCCCTCCTGGTACTTCTCCCCCACTCCTTTGTTTCTCCCTGGCTACACCCTACATTCCTAAAACCTGCCTATAAAGGTCCTCTCTGGAAAATAAAAACTTGTCACTTGCTCCTTTGGCGAAGGACTCCATGCATTCTTGTGTGGTCTCATTTAATTCATTTCATATTTCATAATTTATATTTCATATTAGTCCGCTTTGTGCACCCACTTAATTCTCAGTGAAAATATTATTCATTAAGATTGCTTAGGGACTTTTACAGGTCTGCAGCAATTTCTATTTATTTTGTACTATATAGGGGTAGACTTGAAAATCTTTGGTAGCAGTCGAAGCTTCCTGATTGAGAATATCCTCTTTCAGTTCACCATCCAACCATTGTGAGGTCTAATCACTTGTTGGTAACTTTATGGGACTTGGAGTATCCTAAAATCAGTATATCCCCACTCCCACCCCCATCTTCATTGCCATTTTTAGAGAAAATTCTCTCTTAAAGTAACTACTGTTTCAGAATAATTAGAATTTTCTGTTTTTGAACATTTATGTACTTATTTTTAGGTCAAAGGTAGGAAAGTTGTAATTTTCCAATAATAATGTTGAGACTTACACTGATGGTGAAGAAATGTTTTTAAATTATGTAACTGAGCCATAGAACTAAGAAGCTGAAAGTATGACATACGAACTACAAAACCAAACTTAAGAACATGCCTGTTTAGGATTCAGACAGTTTGGGGTAGAAGAAGATGGCAAATGGGGACAGTGGTGGAGGAAGGTGGATTTTGGTGAAGGAATTGAGCCAAGGTCTTTCCTGGGTCAAATGCATGCAAAGCAAACGCTCTACCACTATGCTATCGCTCTGGCTCTTTACTTCAGTTCTTAAAAAAAAAAAAAGTTAAGGTCAAAGATTTAAAATGATTTCACCAGGGTAAAAAAGTAATCCGTGAACTTAGAAGAATAAAATCTCATTATCAATAGTGTTTTTGAATTTTGGATAAATTATTCAGGAATTTAAAGAAATAATTCCATACATGTTTGGAGCACAAGATATATATTTGAATGTATATATGTAAGATATATAAAAGGATACTTTGAAATATTTAAATTTATTTGTTCTTGTTCACTTGTTAAAATAACAAGAAAAGGGGACTGGAGCAATGATGCAAGCAGAAGGGCATTTGCCTTGCATGTGCTGTTTGATCCCCCAACATCCCATATGGTCCCCCAAGCCAGGAGTGATTTCTGAGTCCACAGCCAGGAATATGCCCTGAGTGTCACTGGTGTAGCCCAAAAACCCAAAGCCAAAAAACAAACAGACAAACAAAAAAACTCACCAAAAAACAAGAAAAGGTTTTCTCCTTCATTTGTTATGAATTTGTTAAAATTTTGAAATGTGGGGCCTGGAGGTAAGGTGCCTGCCTTGCCTTGTGCTAACCTAGGACGGACCGCAGTTCTATTCCCCGGTTCCCCATATGGTCCCCTGTGCCTGCCAGGAGTGACTTCTGAGCAAATAACCAGGAGTAACCCCTGAGTGTCACCAGGTGTGGCCCAAAATCCAAAAAAAAAAAATTTTTTTTTGAAATGAGACCTTCTGTTTATGACCACGAAGAAAGTAAGAATCTAAGTGTCATAGGTTTAAATATCTCTCCTTTTTGTCATTATTTATTTATTTACTTTTGATGAATAACACATATTAGCATTTTGAAAAGAAAAGTTGATGGTTCCAATTACCTAATAACCCAGAGCATATGGTGGTATTCACTTCTAGTTTCATCAATCCCCTTCATCTCCCTATTTTTTGTTTCCTGTTACACTTGACTGGTAATAATAGATTATTAGTTTTCCCTCTTTGGAAACTTCCTTGATTGTCAGTACATCTCCAAGGGCATAATCATGATCTATTAAAAAATAATCATGTAAATTATAATCATCTCAGTCACATTTTCCAGAATATTTTTATTGATGCGGATTTTTTATTTTAAATATTTATTGGGACTTTCCTGACAGCATCGGTTAATCATATTCAAAATATTTAGTTGGATTTATTCTTAAGATTGGGATTATAGCCAAATTTGATATTGAGAATTGCATGAAAGTGTTTTTTTATAGTTTGAATTTTTTGACTTTGAAAAGTTCTCTGCTAGGGCCCGGGAGATAGCATGGAGGTAAGGCATTTGCCTTTCATGCAAAAGGTCATCGGTTCGAATCCCGGTGCCCCATATGGTCCCCCGTGCCTGCCAGGAGCAATTTCTGAGCATGGAGCCAGGAGTAACCCCTGAGCACTGCCGGGTGTGACCCAAAAACCAAAAAAAAAAAAAAAAAAAGAAAAGTTCTCTGCTAAATTATGCTAAGCTCTGAAAATTTAAAAATTGAGGAAAAGTATGGTGGACAGTTTTTACCTTCTAAGAGGTTCAAAAAGTATACAGTCTAAGAACAGAATATTCCTAATAACTATACAGTAATAAAATGTTAAGTAGCATATTTTCAAATTATTCTTTTAAATGAAGAAAACATCTATGTGTGTTTTATGCTGACAGTGATAGAAATATAAGATTTATTTATGCTAATAATACCTTCTTTCAAAAACAGTTCTTTTTTTTTTTTTTGGTTTTTGTTTTTTGGGTCACACCCGGCAGTGCTCAGGGTTGCTCCTGGCTCCATGCTCAGAAATTGCTCCTGGCAGGCACGGGGGACCATATGGGGCACCGGGATTCGAACCGATGACCTTTTGCATGAAAGGCAAACGCCTTACCTCCATGCTATTTCCCGGGCCCCTCAAAAACAGTTCTTTTGTTACAAAAAATCATAGCATAATTATTTTTGACCACTAATTTGAACATAAGTTATACATTTAGGGTTAAGAAATCTATAAATTAATAACAAGGATTTCATTTTTAGTGTAGTGTTTGCATGAATTTTCAGAAAGTTTTTGTTCAGGGGCCAAAGCAGTAGCACAGCAGTAGGGTGTTTGTCTTGCACACGGCTAATAAAGGACAGACCTGGTTCAATCTTTGGCAACCTATATGGTCTCCCTTACCAGGAGTGATTTCTGAGCACATAGGCAGAAGTAACCCCTGAGTATCACCAGGTGGGGCACAAAACCAAAAAAAAAAGTTTGTGTCCAATTAAATTAACACCCTGACTTATACGGTCTGTATGTAATAGTTTTCACAGTTATTAGTATTTTTGTCTTATTCTCTTTTTATTTTAATTTTTTAAAATTTATTTAAAAGAAATATATTACATAGCTGACACAATCGATCATAATATATTTGTTTCAGGAAAAGCAAGGGTAAAGTTATTTAAAAAAATAAAAATCTAACGAGATAGAAGAAAAAGAAAAGGTTCAAGTAGCAAGTATATTTTTGAAAATCATTGAACCACCAATTAACTCATTAAAGGCCTAGCAGAAGGTTTAAATATTATTATCCCCAGTGAATGTATTGGAAAAAATATAGCAGCATAACAGTGTGTGTCTTTTTTTGTTTGTTTGTGGAGGGGGCATGCCACACCGAGATATGTTCAGAGCTGACTCCTAAGTTTGCATTTAGGGATCACTCCTTGTGGGCTAGGAAGACCATACTTGGTGCCAGGCATCACACCTCAGGTTGGTTTTGTGCAAGGCAAGTGCCCTTTCCTATGAACTATCTCTCTAGCCCAGGGGTCTCAAATGCAATTTACCTGGGGGCTGCAGGAGGCAAAGTCAGGGTGAGGCAGGGTCGCATAAGGGATTTCGATTACCAAATATTCGCAATAAAAAATCACATTAGTAAGAAAAAAAAAATCGCATTAAACATTTGCATACTCTGAATGGAACTGCTCGGGGTATGCGAATGTTTAATGCAGTTTTTTTCTTACTAATGCGATTTTTTTTTTTTTTTTTTGGTTTTTGGGTCACACCCGGCAGTGCTCAGGGGTTACTCCTGGCTCCATGCTCAGAAATTGCTCCTGGCAAGCACAGGGGACCATATGGGGCACCGGGATTCGAAGTGATGACATTTTGCATGAAAGACAAACGCCTTACCTCCATGCTATCTCCCGGGCCCCACTAATGCGATTTTTATTGCGATTATTTGGTAAGTGAATAATCGCGAATACTGCGATATTTGAAGGCCAACCGCGGGCTATAAAATGTAAAAACTAAAAAAAAAAAAATGTTGTACAGAGGGCTGCAAACAGCCCGCGGGCCACCAGTTTGAGACCCCTGCTCTAGCCTTTGCGTGGATTTTGACCTTTGGAGGGAAATATAGGTTTATATTAAATTAGCCAGCCTTTGCCTTCGATGATCATTTTACTAATACTTGATTTGATCTTTTATATTTATCACTCATAATTAAGCTAGACATTTTAACTGATAAATTGAATTTGTGACAACACAATTGCAGGTTTTTTTTTTCTACTTACTGTAGACTGAAATCTTTCTGTGCTTCATGAAATTAAGCTGCTTAGCAAATATGAGTCTTATTCAGACTCTGATAAATTGTTTCCTGTATTTGTTAGGTTTTTCTCGATATGACATTTGGTTCAGGAGGACACACAAGAGCCATTCTACAGAAGGAATCAGATATTACACTGTATGCCTTAGACAGAGATCCAACAGCTTATGCACTAGCTGAGCAACTTTCAGAAACATATCCGTAAGTAATATGTTCTATAATTTGTTATTTTGATGCTGATTTTAGCAGAGCTTGATTTATTATCTTGGAGATTGTTTTCCCTTATAAGATATTGTACTATGATGGGGCCCGGGAGATAGCATGGAGGTAAGGCATTTGCCTTTCATGCAAAAGGTCATCAGTTCAAATCCCCGTGCCCCATATGGTCCCCCGTGCCTGCCAGAAGCAATTTCTGAGCATGGAGCCAGGAGTAACCCCTGAGCACTGCCGGGTGTGACCCAAAAACCACACACACACACACACACACACATACAAAAAGATATTGTACTATGTTTAAATAAAATTTCCCTTTGACCCCCAAACAATGGCAATAGTACACCCAATGCCTTTTATAATAATAGTATTGCATTTATTTCTAAATTTCTAAAATTGCATATTATTTCTAAATTCCTAATAATATGTTTTTTTTTTAATAATTTGGGCTATACATGTGAAGATATGTTAAAATTCATTCAATGGTAATATTTTGGCAAGTTAAGTATGTTAAAAAGGAATTAATAACACTTTTGGGAACCACACTTGACTGTGCTGCTCAGGGCTAATCTTGGCTCTTCTCAGGGATTACTCTTGGTGGAGCATAGGAAACCATATGGAATAGCAGAAAACAAAGCTGGGTCCAGGTGCTTAAAAAGCAAGTATCCTACCCACTACACTATCACTCTGGTCCCATTTTAAATAATTTTATTAGTTAGTTTTTAAGAATTTATTATAGTAATGTTTAGAATTTCATATATATCAGCACAATTATTTTTCTGAGTTTTCAAAGTTTATAAATTTAAATCACTCTTTGTATGACTTTAATAGAGAAATTATTGTATTCAAATTTTTTACATAAGTGTTATCAATAAAGTAGTGACACCATTTTCAAGAGCTGACTAAACTCAAATATACAAAGGGTTAATTTCATTAGTTGGGAATTAATTCTTTTATGTTATTTTATTGAAACCATTGTGATCTACAAAGTCCTTCATAGTTGGATTTCAGATATACGGTGAGTCAGAGCCATTCCCACTATCAGTGCCAACCTCCCTCCACCAATGTTCCCATAGTGCATCGTATACCACATCCTAAACCTTTGCCTCCTCCCCTGTCAGTATAACAAGCCCATTTAAGTTTAGATTGTTATAGTTTAGGTCTTTTGATTCTCTTGTCTTTCACTTTGGTGTGGTTATTTAGTTCTGTCCTTATTTTTTTCTCCACCAATGCCTTTGAGACCACTTGGCCCTTGGCTCCCAGCCCTTTTCATTTTTCCTTTCTTCTTAGTTTTATAAAAAACTGCAAAAATTCATCTTTCAAGATTCTATGAAAAAGGTGGGAGCCCCAATTTAAAATATAATAAATAGGATCCAGAGTGGTGGTGCAGTGGTAGTGTGTTTGTTTACACGTGGCTGACCTAAGACGAACAGTGGTTCTCTCCTTTGGCATTCCATTTGGTTTTCCAAGCCAGGAGCAATATCAGAGTGCATAGCTAGGAGTAACCCCTGAGCGTCACCTGGTGTGGCCCAAAAACAAAAAAAAAAAAATGATAAATAAAAAAATTAAAAGAAAATTAAAGTGTGTGTGTGTGTTTTGTTTGTTTTGTTTTTGCATAGGCACAGCAAAAGATGGGTAAAATGAAAGCAAAAATCTTTGGTCTAAAAACAGGGATACCCTACTCAAGAAGTATCCTGCCATAAGAGCAACTACAGGTTCAGGCATACTAAGTTGTCTAACCCCCAAGTCATCTTTGTGTTTCCAGTAATAATTCTTCTCAATCACAGTTGTCACAGTCAGGTTTCTGTAGTTAGAGATCCTGGTTTTTGCACAGATCCTATGTATAAATCAGGGTGTCACAGAGCAGCTCCTGGCTTCATCTCACCATTAGGTAGAAATGCAGGGAACCTTTCCCTGAAAGCAAGTTCTTTCTATATCCAAGTTATCAGGATGTCATATGAACCCATTCTGGAGCAATTCGGTACCAGGGCATTATTAGGGACTTTTCCCTGTAGAAGTTTGATTCTTGATGCTGGTGCAGAAAACCCTGCCAATTAGTTCTGTCATGCTATATTGATAATAAACAAAAAACACGCAAAAATTCTTTTCGTGCAATGGCCATTGCTTGTGTGTGTGTGTGTGTGTG
>PVKC010010695.1:0-25486 GCA_004027635.1 Crocidura indochinensis | reverse complement strand
CCCCCCCCCCCCCCGCACAAAAAAAAAAAAGACAAGAAGTAAGTTTAAATTTTTAAATGTTGTGCACTTGCTTTTCTAAATTATTAAATACTTTGTTGAAAATTTAATCCTGGTTTAGTGAATTACATTGAGGATTTTTCCATGTTTATTTTTATTTCTTTCAACTTCTCAAATTAGTAAAAATAATGTGTCTGAGTGTTGGTTTTTTTTTTTTTTTTTTTTTTTTTTTTTTTTTTCCACACCAGCAGTGCTCAGGGGTGACTCCTGATTTTGTATTCAGGAATCACTCCTCGTGTGTTCAGGGTTCCCATGTGAAATGCTGGGAATCAAATCCAGATTGACCACATGCAAGACAAGCACCTTAACCACTATATCACTCAGCCCCATAAATTAGTAAAAAGTTTTCAAAACTTTTGAGAGACTAGAGAGATACTATATCAAGTGGGGCATTTGCTGTGCATCAGCCAACCCAAGTTCATTTCTTGACATCCAGTACAGTCACCTGATCACAGATTCAGGAAATAAGTTCTAACACTACCAGTTATAGCAATAGACAGACATTTTTTTTAATTATAGTACTTTTATTTTCTTTTAATTTAAGCACCATGATTACAAACATGCATGTAGTTGGACCTCAGTCAAATAAAGAACACCCCTCTTCACCAGTGCAAATTCTCACCACCAGTGTCCCCCTACTCCCTCTTTCCCACACTCTGCCTATATTTGAGACAGGCATTCTAGTTCTCTCACTCATCAGCATTGGACAAACTTTTAAGTGTTGTGCCAGACAGAACTTCTGAGATAATCATAATATCACTACCATTGACTATAAGTCTTTACCAACTAGAAAAGAATTAGCTTTGAGCTATTAATCATTGCAGAAAAGAATCATTCACACCAAAAATTTTATTAGTGCATATTTTGATTTATTATAGTTTTGTTTAGACTCTTAAGAATTTGTTATTGAAGTTTTTGATGCTATACTTACCTAGTTAAAATTTTTTTATGTCTAGAAATTAGTAAATGAAACATTCCAAAAACTCTGGTTTACCCCTACTCCACACAATGACAAAGAAGCAATGACAAGGAAAATTTTAAACATCACTGATGTGGTAAGGACTAAAACAAAGATGTGATCCTTGTGGGTGCAACTTTACCTGGTTTTTAAATACTGAGTATTTAAAGGGGAAGTGACAATTATGGGATAGTTAGCTTATCTTTTAAAATTACTTTTCTTGTGGGTACTCTCAAATGATGCAAGTCAGATAAGATCAGTTTCCTACATAGTCCACTTTTGGACATTCATTATTAAAATTCTTTAAATTTCTCCAGTAATTGGAAACTGAAAGTGAACTAATAGAAATTATAATCCAGGAAAAACAATTTGTAATTAGATAGTAATTTCTAATTTTTGGAAAATATGGTTAGTCCTATTATGTATTCATTTTACTCAGACTGTGTTTCATATTTCCAATACTAATTCTTTACAAAGTCTTTAAATATGGTATTTAGAAAAATTGAGGAAATACTGCATATTTAATTTTAGACCTTACAGTTTTCTGACGATCTGATTTATGTAATTGATTAAAACTAATCTCAATACATTCTGATTTTTATAAGAATAATTTTTAACATTGATGAATCATTTACTTACTGAAGAGTTTAAACACAAGTCTCTCAATTGAGACCACTGAGAAAAGTTATACTTAAGGTAAAAGAAAGGCAAAACTGTATTTAACTTTTATTTCTAAACTTTGATTTTTGCCACGTTTCCTTCTTAGGTTGCGGCATGCAGAGATACTGGCTATGACTGGTTTGAGCAACTCCTTCAAAATGTGAGTCTCATTTTGATTTCTAAGAGCATATAGCATAGAATGTATTAATCCAGTTCTTTGTAAAATTTGAGTTACAAAAATATTTTTTGTTATACTGGATAATCCTATTAATCTCCCTATTTAATTGCTCCTTATAAAAATGTCAGGAACTTTCAGATAAATAAAAGTACGTATTACTAAAATATAAATTCATAACAACACAAAAAATAAAGTACATATTACTCAGTTACTCAGCTTTAAAAGTTGATAAAGACTGGAGAGGAGTATAGTGGGTAAGGAGGCACTAGCTTTGTATGTGGTCAGCTTGGGTATCTAAACCCTTAGCATCTCCGGATGTGACCTAAAAAAAAAAAAAAAACATAATCAACTTTTTCAATCTTAATTTATCCTTACCTGCATTTTTATTTATATTTTTTCTCTTTAATATTTTTAAAGCAACTCCTGCACTTTATATCATTTCACCTATACATATGCCCTATATTTAACAGATGTGACTTTTCAAAAAAAAAAAAAATTTACTTGAATACCACTGTCATCTGAATAGATCTCACTGATTCCTAGTCAGTGATGACAGTATTCCCTGATTGTGTCTAAGATGTTTTTATTGTTGGTTTGCTGTTTTGGTTGATAAAGCTCTTTAAGACTCACTCATTACAGAGTAAGTTCTTCACCTCTTTTTTCATACCACTTAAATGTTTTTCTGTAAAATATTCCACGTTCTAAATTTCACAGATCTCTTCCTTTTGGTGTTATATATAAACTATTCCTTTATCATCTCCCATTTTTTTCTTTTTCTTTTTCTTTTTTTTTCCCAACCTGTAAACTCTTGGTTAGATCTAGAGACTTAATATTGAAATTTAGTTTTGAGGATAGAGGCCCCAAAACTTTCTTAAATGTAATTTAAAGTTTTTAATTACTAAATAGAGGGAGCTGGGAGGTGGCGCAGGAGGTAAGGTGTCTGCTGCCTTGCCTGCGCTAGCCTAGGACGGACCACGGTTCGATCCCCCGGTTCCCATATGGCCCCCCGTGCCTGCCAGGAGCGACTTCTGAGCGCATAGCCAGGAGTAACCCCTGAGCGTCGTCACTGGGTGTTGCCCAAAAACCAAAAAAAATAAATAAATAAATAAAATTACTAAATAGAAATGTATCACCACAGGAGGCAGATTTGTCGCATTCAGTGATTTTTTTTTTTTTAGTTTGTATTTTGTTATGGCATTTCTATTATAAAATTTTATTTTTATTTTTATAATATTTAAGTACCATGGTTACACACATGTTTTTAGTTAGGTTTCAGTCATAACAAGAACATCCCCCCTTCACCAGTGCAAATTTCCACCACCAATGCCCCTCATCTCCTCCCCCACCCCCTGCTTGTATTCGAGACAGGCATTCTACTTCTCTCATATATTAACACTTGTCATGATAGTTGTTAGTGTAGTTATTTCTCTAACTGTACTCACCACTCTTTGTGGTGAGCTTCATATCCTCAGCCGGTCCTTCCAGCCGTCTTCTCTGTTGTCTCTGGGCATAATTACAATAATGTCTTTTATTTTTCATAGATGAGGGGCCAGAGAGATAGTATAGCGGCATCTGCCTTGCAAGGAGCCAACCCAGGACCTAAGGTGGTTGGTTCAAATCCTGGTGTCCCATATGGTCCCCTGTGCCTTCCAGGAGTTATTTCTGAGTAGATAGCCAGGAGTAACCCCTGAGCACCGCCGGGTGTCGCCCATAGATGAGTAAGACTATTCTATGTCTATCTCTCTACATTTGACTTATTTCACTCAGCAATATTATAAAATTAAATTAAAGTGCTAAATCCTTTTTTCAACTAGATGTTTTTATTTTTTTGGTTATTTTGTTATTTAATGAGCTAAAGTTCTTTATTAAATAAGAATTTTATTGTGGGTGGGCATATAGTATATGAGCATGTAGTACAACAGATAGCTTGCCTAGCATGTGGCCAATCAGGATTCAATCACTGGTTTCCCTTATGGTCCCCCAAGCCTGCCAGTAATAATTCTTGAGCACAGAGTCAAAGACTTGTATCCCAATTAACTATTTAGTTACTGTGAAGTACAAGATAGGAAAGTATGGGAACTAGTAGGTTCATTTCCAATACTTTTCAATATTCAGAATAATGAGCTTTCTTGTTAATTTCAAAAGCAGTTGGTATATTTTAATATCACTGATATTAGATATTTATAATATCACTTGAACTAAAGTTTTTGTCTTAAATTTTTTGTACTTATAATTATTTTGTGTCAGGATGCAGTTGACGCTCAATCCTTGACACAGATTCATTTCACTCACACACACACACACACACAGGTGTAAACACACCTTTACATTTGTTGTTACAATAAACTGGTAATTATATGCTTGACTGTGATTTTTTTCCAGTTGGTTGTAGTGCTTGCTTAGAGTCACACAGGTTCCAGAGATCATCTGTTTTACCTATGGTGTCAGAAATCACATTTGATGGGTCCATAAAAATAGCTGTAGACTTGTTCACTGTGCAGAGCATTTACTACTGAGCTATATCCTTTGCCCCTTGACACATAAAAATCAAATTGTTTTAGGACTAGAGATATAGCTCACCAGGCAGAAGCATACCACATGCTTTGCATGCAAGAGGCCAGAATTTAATTTCTAGCACTATGTCATCCCCTCACACTGCCAGGAGTACCTTCTTGCACAAAAGAATCATTTTAAAGTTCTAATATTAATTGCTTTAATTCAAGAATATGTCTTCTTTGATATATAATACAATATAAGCAATGACAAAACTTAAGTAACTTATATAGCACTATACATCATAAAGGACCAAGTAGAAATATATGCAGTAACACTGATAAATAATAGAAATACTTTGCAGAAAGAAAACCCTGCACAGAAGAGTACATACTATAATTCCATTCTTATGAAGTTCTAAAAGAGGCAAAGCTAATCTACATTGAAAACAAATCAGTAGAACAGTTTTTAGGTGTTAGAGATTAACTTGGAATGGGGTTATTTTATGGTTGTCCAAAGAAACAAATTCAACCTGATTTTTGGAAGAAAGAAAATAATTGTAAAGAATTATCTCATATGATTGCAGCAGCTTTGAAAACTCACAGTCTGTCATCTGCAAACAGAGGTCCAGAAAGCTGCTACATCAAGATAAGTCTGTATCAAAAGGCCCAAAACAGAAAGTCTAATGGTTTAAACTCCTAAGTGCAGAATTTTGAGGACTCAGTTCAAGTAAACTGAGAATGATAGAATTCTTCTTTCCTCTATTTTTTCTGTTCATATTTACAGTATAGTGAAGGATACCCAGCAAATGGGAGAGGGCAGTTTGCTGTGGTGAATCTTCTGATTCAAATGATAATCTCATCATGAAAATAGCCTCAGAAACACACTCAGAAAAAAACTAGATAACTAGACTTCCTCTGGGCCTGGTAAAATTGACACATAAATATATTCAACACCTTCCAATTTTGAACTTCACCTAAAACTTGTACTTAATCTCCAGTAACAAGGACATAGTTTTCTAGTATTCAGCCAACTTGCAAAAAACTGGAAATGTGGACCACAGCGACAATAGCATTAATACAGGGGCCCAGGAGATAGCATGGAGGTAAGGCGTTTGCCTTTTATGTAAAAGGTCATCGGTTCGAATCCTGGTGCCCCATATGGTCCCCCATGCCTGCCAGGAGCAATTTCTGAGCATGGAGCCAGGAGTAACCCCTGAGCACTGCCGGGTGTGACCCAAAAACCAAAAATAAAATAAAATAAAAATATAGCATTAATACAGTGGTTAACATTCTTGCCATGTATGTGTCCAACCAAAGTTCAATTCCCAGCCCCAAATATGGTCCCCTAAGCACTGCCGGTGTAACCCAAAAAATTGAAAATGCACTATTCTCTTTTCAGAGTTATGATTACTCTTCTCTTTGGTGTGTGTAATTTAAAAATACTATGCAATCAGATTAATAGTATTTAAATATTCTGATAAGGGGTTGGAGAGATAGCATGGAGGTAAGGTGTTTGCCTTGCATGTAGAAGGACGGAGGAGGTTCAAATCCCAGCATCCTACATGGTCCCCCGAACCTGCAAGGAGTGATTTCTGAGCGTAGAGCCAGGAGTAACTCCTGAGCGCTGCTGGGTATAACAAAAACAAAATAAATAAATATTCTGATAAGAAGTTGGTATGTCTAATGTTCATTGTAAGTGAATAAAACTAAAATTATATTTGCATGCATGTTTTCTGTTTCTCTATGAGTTTATGTATACAAATATTATCACAATGCAATAGGTAAGAAGTAATCATAACAAATTAGTCTTGATCTTCCTTTTTATTTTTTTGAAGGAGAGCACACCCAGCTGTGCTTACAGTATGCTTTGGGATCATTACAGTGGTGCTGTGGATTGAACTAGGGTAGGCCACTTGCAAGGCAGATGCCTTCAGACCTGTAGTATCTCTCTGATCCCAACTCTTTCATTTCTGCATTGTAATTTCATAGTTTCTATTCATAACTACCTTCTGCAGTCTAACTCTGTTCCTTCTATAGCCATCTCACCTGACTATGGTTCTTTTTCTGAAGAATCTTAATAATAATTAATAATAATAATTTAATAATTATTAAATAATTATAATAGTAAATAATAATTTAATAATTCTGCTTGGATTGACTTGTGCTTCTCCACTAAACTTATTCACAAGATGTTAATATTAAAAGATAGGCTAAAGAATTTCCTGTATTTGAGATAAATCCTTCATTGACTATTGAGTGTGAGGCTTGAAGAGTCCAAAGTAGATGGATGTTAGTCTTAACTTCTGCAGTAAAGTCATTGTTGATATGGACTGGAAGAACAAACGGCAGTCTGGCAGGTACAGAGATTGAAGGCATTTTAGGTACTCTGTAACTTCTTGTAATTTTACTGTTCCTCTAGACCTGCTGTTCCTTAATCACACGTATTACTTATATTTGGTGATGAAGTGAAGCTCTGCATGCCCAACTTTATGAATTGATAGGATTAATAGTGACTAGTTCATGAACTGGTCAGATTATGTGATATTTTGATAACATGTGGCTGAGTTTTGGATATTTACATAGAGATATTTGCATAGAGATTACATGTGGAGGATGGTAGGGCTATTTTCTTAAGTTGTGTCCTGCCCAAGGCTCCAAGACAATATCTTTGACTGCCATTACCATTTCAGGAACCAGTGGATCTGCTGGGTCAGATGATCCAAGCAATAAAGCAGCTTGGTCTGCCATCTGAACCTATTGCAGAGCCCTCCTATTACTGGCAGATTTGGAGGTCATTCATTAAAAGGGCCAAAGTAATACTCCCAAGTGAGGGATTTGTTATTACAAAATTTAAAGATATCTTCTAGACTTTGTACCTCTTTTTAGATTATATGAGTTTGAGGGCAGATGTAGAGCTTTTCAACATCATTTAGAATGGGACTTTTTAAATTGCCCCCAATACCACTTGGTCCCTAGGAATTTTTCTGAAATAGATAGCCCTGGATTTATATTTCTATTTCTCTGACACATACCCGATAAGTTTCAGGGAATACACACATTTTGCTCACTACATCCATTTATGACTAATCAATACTACCAATGCAGTTGACCATGATAATATGTTAGACAAAAATAATAGCTTACAACCATTTTTGTAGCATAAGGATGAAATTTTCAACAGAGAGTCCTTCCAGTAATGAAATTTTACTTTTAATACTCTTTTTTTCCTAGTAGCTTCAATATATACTTTTCTAGTGTAAACAAGATTCACTCAGCAGATTAAATGATATGGGAATTCTGTCAAGTGCTAAATATGTCTATTTCAGTTATACATTCTGGTACTAGAGAAATAACTCATTGTGAAACAGTTGATTGAGTTGTTCTCCACTGATAACCTATCTCCATAATCCTGTTCTGATTAGTGGGCTACATTTTAAGTCTCTTGGAATTAGCATCAAAATAGAGTCAGTGTCAATTAAAAGGTCTGATAATTTCTTTATCTTTATGTTCAGTTGATATAGTAAGAGGTTGTAGTTTCCTTTGGGGGAAGTTAGGAGAAAGATTGGTAATGGAATTCTTAGAAGTGTAGCAGACTTTTCTTGGATTACAAATTAACCAAAATTCATGTGTTAACATTTGATCCTTATGGGGCCCGGGAGATAGCATGGAGGTAAGGCGTTTGCCTTTCATGCAAAAGGTCATCGGTTCGAATCCCGGTGCCCCATATGGTCCCCCATGCCTGCCAGGAGCAATTTCTGAGCATGGAGCCAGGAGTAACCCCTGAGCACTGCCGGGTGTGACCCAAAAAACAAAAAACATTTGATCCTTAAAATGAATAGTGGTAAGTGGAAGATAATCAAATAAGGATAGAATACTCATGAATTGAATTTGCCCTTCAGCGAAAAACGTGAGGTATTATTTATGCTCCCTCCACTATGTTGATCACACAAGAAGACAGCCATCTGCAAAACTACAGAGAATCTTTATTAGAAACTATTTATGCTGACACCATATTCTTGAACTTCTCAGCTTTAGAACTCTGAGAAAAAGTTTCTAGTATATAAGCCCAAACGTTAATGGCATTTATTAGAGCAATTCAAAGACAAAAATTGGTACCAAGAAGTATGGAGTTACTAAACAAATACCTAAACATTTTATGAAGTGGCTTTGGAACTGGTAGAGAATTGAATCTTGAATCAGTAGAGAATGATAGAGTTTTAAGTGGCATACTAGAAAAAGCTCATATTCAGTAAAGAGCCTTTTAAAGCAGTTCTGGTTAGTAATAGGAAATACAGTGGAGACCTTGTGTATCTTAGAAAAATCAGAGGTGACAGAGAGATAGCGTGGAGGTAAGGAATTTGCCTTTCATGCAGAAGGACGGTGGTTCAAATCCCAGTATCCTATATGGTCCCCCAAGCCTGCCAGGAGCAATTTCTTAGCATAGAGCCAGGAGTAACCCGAGTGCTGCTGGGTGTGACCCAAAAACCAAAAAAAAAAAGAAAGAAAGAAAGAAAGAAAAATCATAATCATGTAAGAATCTTGATAGAAACTTAATTGGTAAAAGTCATTCTGATGACATCTCAGATAGAAACAAAAAACATTGAACAACAGAGGTAAAACAATCCTTGTTACAAAGCGGCAGAGAATTTTATGCTGTTGTCTTTTTGTTCTAATATTTGGTGGAATATAGAACTTAAGGTGATAAATTTGGATGTAACTGAGGAGATTATTAAGGATAATATTGAAGGATCAAGTTGGTTTCTCCCTGATTTACAATAAAACTCTCCATCAAGCAGTGAATGTTTGGATTTTTTAGCTGATAATAGCCATATAGTTTATAGTCTTCCACATCAAAAGTAATAATGTTGATACATACAGAACTTTGGTGAATAATCAAGGGGCCAAAGCAAAGGCATAGCGGTAAGACGTTTGCCTTGCATGTGGCTGACCCAGAATTGACCACAGTTCTATCATCTGGTGTCCCATATGGTCTCCCAAGCGAGGAGCGATTTCTGAGCACATAGCCAAGAGTAACCCCTTGAGTATCACCAGGTGATATTTTTGGTGGCCCCCCAAAAATTTAAAAAGTAAAAAGAATAACTGGTGAGTAATCAAAGCACAATGGAGAGCAAAGGCAGTCTTGTACAAAATAGCATTTAATATAACAACTTTTATGTAAAATTCTAGGGCTGCTAGAATGAGTGGTTCCCTCTGTGTCTAGCTTACTACTTAGTGATCATACAACTGTTTGGTCTTGGTACCCTCCATTGTTTCCCCCTCTATTTGGGAGATGGGACAAGATAGTTCAAGTTATGTAGTTTGGTTTGAAGAAGAGAAAAGCAATAAAATGGAGTAAAAATTAAATATGCCAAAAATGGGCGGAGTCCTTCTAGAGGCTCTCATCCTCGGTTTGAAAGACGAAAGGGAAAAAAGAAAGTGAAACACCACACAATTTAAAAAGAAATATCAAATAAAATACCCAGTGAGCACTACAGCAATAAAGATAAGCACCACATAATAGCCATGGTCTTGAAATAAAAAACATGACAACGCAAAAAGGAAGAATATAAGAAAAGAAGAAAGAAAAAAAAGTAAAAAAAAAAAATGAAGACAAGAGCTTCAATATCCACACCAAAACAAAGAATTCAACAAAAAATGGATAAATAAATAAAATTATTTTGTGCTTTTTTTTTTTCCCCCTGCATAGGCACTGTAAATATTGGGGTCATTAGAAAAGGAATTCCCTTGACCTAAGAGACACAGGGTTTCTCCACCCTTGAAGTGTACTGTCATGGGATTAACTATAGTCTCCCTTCATATTTATTTTCTCTCCCCTTGGTGCTTTTGTGGTGTGTGGAAGACTTCTGCTCTGTCCTGAGTGATAAAATCAGACCTCTGTATCTAGAGATCTCGGTATCTGCACAGGTCAAGGAACTTATGAAGTCTTTCTTTGTGGTTCTAGAAGTTCTGTTCCCTCAGTGTCATTTTAATCCGTCTTCTGTAGTTGGTGGTCTTATTTTGACACCTTGCTTCTTTTTTGCCTATTCCAACTGAAAATGTAACATGTCCTCAAGTATTTAGGGCTGCAAACAGAGGGAGGGAGCTCAGCCGAGTGACTGCAGGAGCCAAGCCCCAGAGACAGCCACTCTCTTTCCCAGGGGACATGGTTCTGGAAGGGATCTCTCGCCCACTTGGCCTCTGGGGCAGACTCTGTTTTTAATTTTTAAAAATTGTTTCCCGTAGATGAAAGGAGATGGGTAATTGAAATGGATGAATGTTGGGGCAGAAGGATAGACAGTGGTAGGGCATTTCCCTTGCATGCTGCTGCCCAGGACAAACCAGAGTTCAATCCCCAGCATCCCATATAGTCCCCCCAAGCCAGAAGTGAATTCTGAGCACATAGCCAGGAGTATCCCCTGAGCATCACCGGGTGCGAAAACTCAAAAAAAAAAAATTTTTTTTAAAGTGGGTGGGTGTGTGTGTGTAGAGAGATAGGCAGGTAATGTGGGGTACATCTGGCTAAGCTTAATGGCTACCCCAGATTGGTGCTCAGGGGGCTAAAGCCAAGTGCTCTAGCCCTAAGTTATATTCTTGACATTTCGAATACAGTGGGGATATTTGTTTTTGGACCATACCCTGATAAGCTCAAGTACTAATCTTGCCTCTGTATTCAGGACTGACTCCTGATAGTGTTCAGGGTACCTATGTGCAGTCTAGATTCTGCTGCAAGCTTGCTTCCTGTACTCTCTCCAACCCTGTATTTATTTGTTTAGGGAAGAGAATTTCTGAATCAAGTTGGGGGGGTGGAGAGGCAGAGAGAGGTAGGGAGGGAGAAAGACTTGTAATGCAGGTTTTATTTTTTTCTGACTCCCTTGTCACACTAGCTATAATTCAAGTTTTTGTTGTCTACAGGTACCTTGTGGTAAGCATTAGACAGCATAGACATAAACATTTTTCTATCTTTGCAGAATATTATATTACATAATACTAGAACTTCATGGAAATCAAAAATACATTTCAACTTCTTTAATTTCTCCAAAATTATGATATCTGATTGTTATTAACAAAACAAAGTGTACCTTACATAATTTTACCATTTGCCTGTGATTGTGAAGATTAAATTTTTTAAATTTAGTTTGAACTGTTGTTTTTACTCATTCATAACACTTTTCTGCAATTTATTAATAATATGTAAAGGAATAAAAGAGAAATAGCTTTATCGTTGCAAAATTTTAAGATGAAGTTAAAATGTATATAATTACATAAGAATGTAGTAATGCATAATATTTTGAAATGTTGAAGGACTTGAAATAATGAGAAATGGAATTCTACTTCAAAATAACTCACCATTTAGTAGTACTCTTAAATGAAAATTACCTCTCATTTCTCTCATATCCCACCTCAAGCCATAAACATAGCAGTATAAATACTTCATGCTAAAAATATTTGAAAGTATTTATAAATTACTGTTTTATAAAAATCTTTAAAACATTTGTCTCATTAATTTGTATTTTAATGTCAAGTTGTTAATGGAAAATTGAACGTTTATTATTTAGGGACACATTTATTGTTTATATATTGTCATTGCCTAATGAATAATTATGCTGGGATTCTTTTTTTTTTTCACATATATACATATATAGTTGTTGAAGTCTGAAGAGGATTCCTCATATAAACCTGTGAAGAAAGCTTGTACTCAACTTGTTGATAACCTAGTTGAGCACATTCTTAAATATGAGGAATCTCTAGCTGGTAAGACACTTTATATTTTGGTCATTAAATTGAGTTTATAAGATATATTAAAATATCAGCACATTTCTGACTTTTTCTTTGACTTTCCTTAGTTTACTAATTAATGACTTCACCTTTTTTTTTTACTCAACCAGTGAAACTTTATTGGGATATTTTGATGACAATTTTACACCACGCCAAATATTTAGATTTTAGAAATATGTTAAGGTATGACTCATTGCAAGATGATTTCCTATATGAGTCATATCACATTTTCTAGATCAAAATTTAAACAGAGGAATTTTGCTGCAACATAGTATCCTCAGAAAGTATATGTTAGTCATTCCTTCAGCATCATCATTAGAGGATATCCAGTGTATAAAGAAATGACCACATTTTTCTGCTTTAATATTAAAATCTAGCTTAGACATTGCCACATATATATATGTTCTTCCCTAGAAAAAGAAAAATTAGTCAAAATGACTTCACTTTTCAATAAAATTTTTATTTGATGTTGCAGCCTAGATTATATTGTTATAGTTGGCTACGATTACTTTATAGAGCTGTGTAATAAAGGATGAGTCTTTATCTTTTTCACTCTTTCAGTGACATAAAATTTTGAGTATCTCATTGAGCAATAATTAAAATCCAGAGGCCAGAGAGATAGTACAGGAGATAGGGTGCTTGCCTTGCTCATGGTCAACCAGAAATCAATCCTAATTCCATAGGGTCTCCCTCTTCTTCCCCTCCCCCCAACACACACACACACACACACACACCAGTACCATCAAGAGTGATCCCTGAGTACTGAGTCAGATATAGACCTTGAGTATCATCAGATATGTCACCCAAAAAAAAGTTCCTGGACCTCATATGTGCTTACTAATAACATTCATACTTTTAAAAAATAGAAAAAATTATTCTAAAATTATAGTCTAACAGTTATTGAAACTTGCTTATTGTTGATGTCCCTTCTATTTTTAATGCAGTTTTTCTTTATTTTTTCCCACGTTTACCTCTTTCTTTTTATCTTTATTTTCTCTTTATCCTATTTTTTCCTCATCTAGATTTTAAGGGTTATACTTGTCACTTAATGTCATAAAATTCCATATTTCTGAAAACTAATTTGCCTCCTAAGAACCATTGTATCTCTTAACTGGCAACTTCTACCAGTATTTTTCTTACCTTTCTAAAGTTTACCTTCAAAAATTCTTAATTTTTCATTTCTATTCTTAATTTATTTTGCCATAATACCTTCTCTTTTATTCCCTAGTATCTATAAACACAGCATCACCTCACCTAAATATATTTCCATTTTAACTTTTTTCCATCATCACTTTGTTTTTTTAGATATAACCCGTTTATTCCCCAAAACTTCACAAATTCTATTCTTCTTTAACTTCAATTTTACTTCTTCAAAGTAAAATTTGCCATCCATAATGCAGAATCTCTGTCCCTTATTTTTTCTCTATGTAATCATTAAAAATGAAATTCAGGGGCTGGAGCCATGGCGCAAGCTGTAAGGTGCCTTGCGTACACTAGCTTAGGATGGACCACGGTTCCATCCTCCGGCAACCCATATGGTCCCCTAAGCGAGGATCAATTTCTGAGCACATAGCCAGGAGTAACCCCTGAGAGTCACTGGGTATGTGTCCCCCCCCCCAAAAAAAAGAAGAAACTCAGGAAGTATATACTAATTTATGGGATATACTATTTATTGACAAATATATTGACTTTCGAGGACATACATAATCTTGAGTAATTTAAATAATATTCTGTATTATTTTATTGCCTAGTCATATATTAGTGTTTTATTTCTTTGTCTTTTCAGATTCTGACAATAAAGGTGTGAATTCTGGAAGATTGGTAGCTTGCATAACCACTTTATTCTTATTCAGCAAAATAAGACCCCAACTCATGGTTAAACATGCTATGACTATGCAACCGTACCTTACCACTAAATGTAGTGTAAGTATAGCACTGCTTTATTTCTTGTGTCTTAACATCAATGATGTATATTAAATTTAATTTCATATATATAATCAATGTAATTTGATTGGCTGTATCACATGTTCAATTATGTTTTAATATTTATAATATTTAATAAATATTAATATTTATAATAAAATTAAATATTCGATATTTAATATTAATGTTTATTAAATATAATATTTAATAATATGTTTATGGCATTTATATTTAATATTTAATATATGAATAATATTTATGTTAAACATGATATATTTGATAAATATTTAAATACTTAATATTTATATTTTAATATTTATAAATATTTAATATTTATTTAATATATGTATAGACGCATATGTATATATACCATATACATATATGTGTATATGGTATATATATGCATAGACATATATATATATAATATATTTCCCAAGTTCTGGTTTTCTGTAAGGTAAACTAATCTCAAAATAAATACTTATAGAAAATCTAACTCAAAGCATCAGAGGTATGGTGTAAGGGCCCGGAGTAATAGGTAGTGAGAGGTAGGGTGCTTGCCTTGCACACTGCTGACCAAGTTCAGTCCCTAGCATCCCAGATTGTTTTCCAGGTACCACCAGAAGTAATTTCTTAGTGGAGAGCCAGGAGTAACCCCTGAGCATCACCGGTTTGAGCCTACTCCTCCAAAAATGAAGAAAAAAAAAAATCAGAGTTGAATAAAGCAGAGTTCTTTTTGCAAAACTGTCTTTTGGGTTTTAAATTTGCTTTCTTGCTGTCATTTTAAAATGTATTATTTCAGAAATATTTTTATAATATAGTGCATGAAACAAGTATCATGTCAGAAATATTAGGGAGTTTTCATTTAACACAGTTTCTCTAAAACCAAATCTGAAAATTAAGTATTGATTCAGCTTGAGGGGCTGGAGAGATAGCATGGAGGTAAAAGCGTTTGCCTTGATTGCAGAAGGTCGGTGGTTCGAATCCCGGCATCCCATATGGTTCCCCGAGCCTGCCAGGAGCGATTTCTGAGCATAGAGCCAGGAATAATCCCTGAGTGCTTCCAGGTGTGACCCCCCCCCCAAAAAAAAAAAAAAAACTAGCAACTTGGGCTGGAGAGATACAGAACGGTGGGTAAGGTACTTTTCTTACTCATGGCTGACTCAGGTTTGAGTCTTAGTCCCCTAATTGAGCTTTAGTAAAATGAAGCATGAACAGGAAATAACAAGTAAAAACATTGTCTAACACTTATATTTTTACACATAATTAAAAACTCTTAATATAGGGAGAAAAAGAAAATGAAAAAGGAGACCAGAGACTGTATAGGGGTTAAGGTGCTTGCCTTACACATGATCACCCCTGAATTGATTCCCAGCACTGTATTTGGTTCCCAGCACAAAATTAGGAGTAAGTTCTGATGAGCACAGCCAAGTATGGCCTATAATGAGTCAAAGAGATAGTATAGTGGGCACATTTGCCTTTCACACAGTCAATTTGGATTTATCTCCAACATCATCCCAAATGGTCTCCCAAACATGCCAGGAGTAACTCTGAAGTATTGCCAGGTATACCCGAACAATAAAAACAAAACAAAACAAAAAAAAATATTTTTTAATGGAGAAAGTGAGCCAGAACATAGTACAGAGGATAGGGCACTTGCCTTGCACTTGTCTAACCCATATTTGGTACCTGGACCTCAGAGGATTCTCTGATCCCTCATCAAGAGTGACTCTAGAGAACAAAATCAGGAGTAAGCCCTGAGCACTGCCAGGTGTGATCCAATAACAAACTCCAAAAATGGAGGAATGTTGAACAGACATTTCCTCAAAAGAACACAATCAAATGACCAATAGGTATATGAAAAAGTGTTTGTTCAGCATCATTGTCAGTGAAAATCACAATAACGGTGAGATACTTCACATCAGCAATTTATAAAAATATCTGCACACATATATTCGTAACAGCAATTGTTTGAATTTACATGTTTACAATAGCCAGCATCTGGAATAAGTGAAGTACCCAACAGCAGATGAGTAGATAAAAAGGTGTATGTGTGTGTAAATGGAATATTACTCAACTCTAGGAGATGAAACTATGGTTTATATATAATTGATTGGAACTAGGGGAGGTCATGTTAACCGAAATAAATCAGAGAAAGGACAGGTACTGGAACATCTCAATTATATTTATTATAATAAACAAATTTTACTGTAATTCTATATATTATAATTACAATAAATATATTTATTTAAATAAACACATGCAAGGCAAACGCCCTACCACTGTGCTATTGCTCCTTCAGCCCTAGGATTCAACCTTTTTTCTTTTTTTTATTATTTCTTTTCTTTATATAAGCACCATGATTACATACATGATTGTAGTTGGGTTTTAGTCATAAAAGAACACCCCCTTCACCAGTGCAACCTTCCCATCACCAATGCCCCCATCTCCCTCCTCCCCCACCCCCTGCCTGTATTTGAGACACTTCTCTCACTCATTAACATTGTCATTATAGTTAATGTGGCCATCTCTCTAATTAAACTTCACCACTCTATGTGGTGAGTTTCACAACAAGAGCCAGTCCTTCCAGGCCTCATCTCTGTTGTCTCTGGGCATTATTACAATAATGTTTTTTGTTTTTCTTAAAACCCATAGATGAGTGAAACTATTCTGTGTCTTTCTCTCTCCCTCTGACTTGTTTCACTCAGCGTTATAGATTCTGTGTCCACCCATGTAAAGGAAAATGTCATAGCTTCATCTCTCCTGACAATTGCATAATATTCTATTTTTGTATATGTACCACAGTTTCTTTAGCCATCTCTTGAAGAGCATCTTGCTTGTTTCCAGAGTCTGGCTATTGTAAATAGCACTGCAATGAATATAGGTATGAGGAAGGCATTTTTGTATGGTGTTTTTATTTTCCTAGGGTATATTCCTAGGAGTATCAACCTATTTTCTAACTCACATTTATATATGTGGTTAGATGAGGTTCCTACCTTTATGGAATGATTACTATAACATTTTGATTTTGGGAAGGTGGACAGTTTGCACACCCAGCAATGCACAGGCCTTAATCCTGATACAATACTCAGGAATTCTAGAGTCATTCATGAAAATATTGAGTTTTCAGGAATTGAGCTCAGGTCAGCCACGTGCAAGGCAAGCTTCCTACCCACAATACTATCCCTCCAATCCCAAAATAGACAGCAAAGTATTGATCATCTTGATTTTGAACTATGACTTGATAGTATTTAAAACTGGCTAATTACTAGGCTTCTATGTTTTGGTTGTTTTTTTGTTTTGTTTTGTTTTTTTTTATGTAAGAAAATGGTACTTTTATGGGGGGCCGGAGAGATAGCATGGAGGTAGATCATTTGCCTTGCATGCAGAAGGATGATGGTTGGCATCCTGGCATCCCATATGGTCCTCTGAGCATTGCCAGGTGTGACCAAAAAAAAAACAAAGAAAATGGTACTTTATTTTTTATTACAAAAGGCTCCTTCTAATAAGTTTTCCACTGAAACTTTGCATACATACTATTTCATAAATAATATTTCATAAACAATATTTCATATTTATTTCATAAATGCATAAAACTGCATGCGGTTTATTTTTAGATTTTTATGTTCATAAAGTACTAATTTTTTTCCTTGTAGACACAAAATGATTTCATGGTTATCTGCAATGTTGCAAAAATTCTAGAGCTGGTTGTACCACTAATGGAGCATCCAAGTGAAACTTTCCTTGCCACTATCGAAGAAGATCTAATGAAACTTATCATCAAATATGGCATGACTGTAAGCATTAACTTTGCAATCTGTTGATAGTATGTAGTTCACAAAATATAACATCATGCTTTACCATGTCTTTAACTTATTTTTAAACTAAATATTTCTATATTTCAGGTAGTGCAACATTGTGTGAGTTGTCTTGGCGCAGTTGTAAATAAAGTTACACAAAATTTTAAATTTGTATGGGCCTGTTTTAATAGATATTATGGTAAGTTTATTGCCTTTATTTTAACATTTTTCCCATTGGTTTCTGTAGTAAGTCCATCTCATTTTTAGCACACTTTGTTAGTATTGGGGAAGTTTATCTCCTGATACGCATGTTTTGCTAACTTCTCTGCCAACTATGTAAAATAAAATCTTAAACTACCTTTTTTTTGGGGGGTGCGGTTTGGGCCACACCCGGCAGTGCTCAGGGGTTACTCCTGGCTGTCCTCTCAGAAACAGCTCCTGACTGGCACAGGGGACCATATAGGACACCGGGATTCGAACCAACCACCTTTGGTCCTGGATTGGCTGCTTGCAAGGCAAATGCCTGCAAGGCAAATGCCGCTATGCTATCTCTCCGGGCCCAAACTACCTTTTTTTTTAAGACTATTTCTTTAAGGCTTTTAAGGAGTACTTTCATAATAGGCATATTACTACTTAGAAGCACTGATAGAATTTAAACAATTCACTGATAAGAAGTATTCAGACTTAAAAATCTGAAGTTTAATTGTCATATAAATATTTCTTTTTTTTTTTTTAATTTTTTTATTTTTAATTATGAGAACAAAGATGCAAAGAAAGAGGACAAGGTAAAGTTACAATGGAAGGACTATCACCCATAAACAGAACTCACATAAGTCCCATTGCTGATATCTTAACATTGAATTTTCAACCAAAGAATATTAAGAAAAATAAAACAGAACCCATATACAATTACTTTGTCCCTCGAGTCCCCAGATTGCAATACGTATTTCTTAGCAGCACATCAAGCATTCTAAAGCCATAAAACTTAGGTAACTCCTTAAATTTTGAAGACATAGTACGTTTTTACATTTCCATGTATATGCATATTAGTTTAAGTTAGTCTCAAAAATGGGTGTTTCTTTTTAAGGATAAGAGTCAAAGGAGCACAGTAAAAGCGGCGTTATAGTGGCAATAATTGTTTGCATTGGCCCACCAAAAAATGGGAGTCATGGATAGGAAAATCCTTGACCTAAATACAAAGGGACCAAACCCCTGAAGTTCCTGGCATAAGACCAGCTCTAGGCTCCAGGCATACTAGATTGCCCAGTCCAAGTCGTTGTCTGTAGTGCCAACACACCCTTATCTTTCACGCTGACTCTGTTGTTGGTATCATGTTTCTGTATTAAAGATGCTGGAATCTGCATGTCCTATATTGCAGCTAGGATGGTGCAGAGCGTGCTCTCGTTTCACCTTCCAATTAGAGAGCAATGCAGAAAGCCCTGTCCAGTATGCAGGTCGTAGATGTTCTTAAGTCTTCTCAGTGTTAAGGGAAGTCTCCTGTGAGTAGAACGATGTCAGAGCAACGGTAGAGTCTTCTCGGTCATATAAATATTTCTTATGTTTATTTCATCTGTTATTAAATAGGTGCCATTTCAAAATTAAAAAGTCAACACCAAGAAGATCCAAATAACACTTCACTTCTAACAAACAAACCAGCACTTCTTAGATCCCTTTTCACTGTTGGAGCATTATGTCGTCATTTTGATTTTGATCTGGAAGACTTTAAAGGCAATAGTAAGGTAACAGTTCTTATTAATTATTTAGTATATTGTAAATATAATTCTGTGACCTTGTGAATTGAAAATGGGTAATGATTCAGGATAAAGAAAGGTTGAGAATTCTCTGGTTTAATGACAATTTTAAAACAGTGCTCCTCTAAACATGTTTTTTTATACTAGCTTCTAATCCATGAACTTTGTTTAGAACAAGATCAAGTTTATATCAGTAACATTAGCTATGTGTTTAGATACAATATTTTTGAGTACTTCTGGCACAAGCTTTTTTAATACAAAATTTTTTACTATTGTTTTAAATTATTGATTTATTAACATATTGGTTATGCTCACGTGTAAAGTTTTTACTGTTAACTTTTTTGTTTTGGTTTTTAATTTTGGTTTTGGGCCACAGGAATTAATTACTGCTGGCAGGCTCAGGGGAGCTATATATATGGAATACTGGGTATCAAACCTGGGTGATCTGCTTTCAAGGCAAACATCCTACACTCTCTAACCCCATATTACTACTATTAGCTTTTAGGTTTTATTTTCCTTTATTGTTGAAAATTGTTCTAAACTTATTCTTTACATACTTTTTTTCCTCCCTTAGGTAAACATAAAGGATAAAGTTCTGGAACTATTGATGTATTTTACAAAACATTCAGATGAAGAAGTGCAAACGAAAGCCATCATTGGTCTAGGTAAATTAAGGTGTTTTTTTATAGTTTGAGAGGCAGAACAAATTTTATATTTTGAGACTAAATTGTTGATTGATTTATAGTTCTAGTCATTTTAAAATTGTGTGTATAGAATAAAAACTAGGTTAAAAGTAACTTGAGCTTCATTCTTGGCTTAACAAGATGATTTCTTGGGTCACCTTGAACAGTCAGATAACTTCAATCAATATCCTCATTCTTTCCTTACTTAATTAGAGTTAGCCGTGCTGTCTCCTACCTTTGGTGTAATAGAGTTTCTTAAAAGTCATTAAAGAGTGCCTCAGAGCAATAAGTAGTGCATTTATTTGCCTTGCACATGGCTGATTCAGGTTTAATACCTGGTATCCTATAGTGTTCTGTCAGCTGTAATTCCTGAGTGCAGAGCCAGGAGTAACCCCCTGAGAACAGTCAGATGTGGCCTTAAAACAAAGAAAAAAATCATTAAGGCACTTTGTAAAAAAAAAAAAAAAAAGACAGTGATCTAGAAAAATTTCATGCTGGTGCATATTGTTGCCTTCCCTTGAAATTATTACATGTATCTAGCGTTGCTATTAAAAACAATGACAGTATGGATTCAGAGAGCTAATACAGTGTGTAGAGCACTAGTCTTGTACATGGTCGACTCGAGTTAAATCCCCAATCCTGTAATGTTTCACAGAGTACTACTGATCGTGGCCCTCTCTCTTTCACACACACACAAAATGATGTTCTACATAAACTTTAATTATATTGAAACACAAAAAGGTAGTTTTATTGCATACTTGCTGCACTTTATTTATCCAGAATCATTGATATTCTTGCAGACAGTTAGCTCTCTGTGACTTATTTTAAGTTTTGGGTTTTATTTGGAGGCTTTATTTTGGTAACATTAGCAGGGTTATCATTTATTACTCATGGATAGTCTAATGTACAAATAAATGAATAATAATGGGGACGAGAGCAATAGTAGGGCACTTTTCATGCACACAGCTAACCCCTAGTTCAATCCCTGGCATCCTGTATAGTGCCCCTACATCACCACAAGTAATACCTGAGTGCAGTCAGGAGTAAGCCCTCAACAATACAAATAGTGGTCAAAAAGCAAAATAAGGGGCCGGGCGGTGGCACTGGAGGTAAGGTGCCTGTGCTAACCTAGGACAGACCTCGGTTCGATCCCCCGGTTCCCTATATGGTCCCCCCGTGCCTGCCAGGAGCGACTTCTGAGCGAATAGCCAGGAGTAACCCCTGAGCGTCACCGGGTGTGGCCCAAAAACCAAAAAAAAAAAAAAGGCAAAATAAAAAAGGAAAATCTAATAAAAGATTCTATATCCCAAATCTCATCATTAAATAATGTTTGTCAATTTCTTTATATAAATTTAAATCTTACTATCTTCTTCCTTCATCCTATTCATAGAATCACCTATAACAAATATAATAAAATTCCCAATAGTACTTTATTAGGCAATTAATTGGTGCAGTATTACCTTTAAACTGGTGTAGCTTTCTTTAAACATCAGTTAAAGTAATAAAATGAATAGTTTATATCTAATAATGTTACATCAAGGAACACATTGTGGAATTTGGTGGAATGTTGGACTTTTTGGTTTTTTTACTTTGTGGTATCAGGGAATAACCCAGGACCTCATGTGTGCAAAGCAAATAACTCTACTTCAAGCTACATCTCCAGCCCTTGGAAGCTTTGACTAGAAAATACTGCCTCTAGACTTATTATTAAGAGACATCTTGCTGGGGCCATGATTACCTGTTATTTTGGGCTACTTATCTATTTATGTTCTAAATTTAGTTTTTTCATTTGGTATCCCTAATACTTAATAATTTCATGAATCTTAATTGTACCTCACAAAATGAAGATTTTTGTACAACTAAGGTTGTGTAATACTGTTGTACTACTTATATTATAGAATTCAGCATTGTGATTCATATGAGAAATAAATTACAAATAATGTTTGCTCTGGCTAGAATTATTCTGTTTCATCAAATGAATATATTTTAGTGCTTTAAAATAATGTCAGTGTAACATCTGTGAGGTATTTTAAAAAATGTTTGCAGACATTACCTCTTAAATCCTAAAAACATCCCTTTAAGGTAGGTGGGTGGTAAATATTATTGTCCCCATTTTACAGATGGAGAATTGAGGCAAAGAGATAATGTGACTCACCCAAGGTCACACTACAAGTCAGTGGTGGAGCCAGGAATAGAACCAAAGACTCCTGACTCCTAATCCACTCCCCTAGCCACTAGGCCCTGCTCCCTCCTCAAGGTTTCCTCTTGTGTGAAATTCTCCTTTGAAATGCTATTTCTTATTTTTAATTCATGGGGAAAGAAGTGCCTGCTCTAATACTTCTCTAGGTAAGGCCACTAGCATATTCTTCCAGTCACTTTAAGTTTTAATTTTTTAAATATGGTGCTCTATATATAATTTATCAACGTTGTTAAATATTATACATAGTCTTATTATATATTAAGATTTTTTTTCTTCTTTAGGATTTGCCTTTATTCAACATCCAAGTCTAATGTTTGAGCAAGAAGTGAAAAATCTGTATAATAATATTTTATCTGATAAGAACTCCTCAGTGAATTTAAAAATACAAGTGCTAAAAAATCTCCAGACCTACCTACAAGAAGAGGATACACGTATGCAGCAGGCAGATAGAGATTGTAAGTCAAAATATATTTTTGTTGTTCTGTTTTGTTTTGTTTTGTTTTGTTTTGTTTTGAGGCCACACCCAGAGGGACTCAGGGCTTATTCCGATGTCGGGGATGGAATCTGGGTTGACCACATGCCCTGCCCACTGTGCTATCTCTCCAGTTGTTGCAATGTAAATGCAATTTTGGCACTTTATGACTCTCTTCAATTCAGATAACTGAATTTGCTTATTTTGCCTGGTCCCTTTCAGAAAAAAGGAAAGAAAATCATTCAAGCGCAGACCCCTACCACCAAAAAAATTTATTTTCCTTTATCAAGTGTGCCGAAAGTGCCTTCCAGTTGAGTATATGCTCCCCCTGGACCATTTCAGTGCACCCAAGGAGTGATATTACTCACTTTGGGTGAAAGAGTTTAGAACAAGTAGAGTTCTTAAATCCATAATTAAATTTTAATGTATTCTTATATTTTTTAAAATAGTTTGTAAAATTGAATATATGTCCAGATAGCACTTTTGGAATTTTGTTTGTTTGTTGTGCTCCTGATTCTCTGTTCAGGGACCACTCTTGGTGGGCCCAAAGGACAATTTTAGTGCCAGAGTGCCTGATACAGAGTGCCAGGGATCTTGCCAGGTTGGTCATGTACAAGGAAATATCCTATTCACTCTATTAACTCTATTTCCCACATATGTCCTTTTTTTTGGTGGAGGGGGGTTTGGGTCACACCCCGTTAGTGCTCAGGGTTACTCCTGGCTCTATGCTCAGAATTCACTCCTGGCAGACTTGGGGGACTATATGGAATGCTGGGATTCGAGCCACTGTCCTTCTGCATGCAAGGCAAACGCTTTACCTCCATGCTATCTCTCTGACCCCATAGATGTTATTTTGATGGAAAAGAGAGGATATTATTTTTACCAAGTTTCTCAAAAATAAAATGTTTTGTGCATTTGGTTCTGTAGTAGTTTGATATATTTAGTAAGGTTTATTACTTGTGTCCTTTTTTTTATTCCCCCTCCCCCAAGATAGATGATCTCCCTATTATTTGTTCTTAACTGTTTACTTCCTTTTATAGGGAAAAAAGTTGCAAAACAGGAAGACTTAAAAGAGATGGGAGATGTTTCCTCAGGGATGAGTAGTTCCATTATGCAGCTTTATCTCAAACAGGTGCTTGAGGCATTTTTTCATACCCAATCAAGTGTACGACACTTTGCTCTAAATGTCATTGCATTGACTCTAAACCAAGGTCTAATTCATCCAGTTCAGGTAAGTACATTTTCTAGTAGCAGTACCCATTAAAAGAGCCAGATTTTTGTTGAAATGTGATGATTTATGACTTAAGAATAAGTGGTTAGTGTTCACAGAAAATTAAGTTATTATTATATGAGCTCAAATTTTTTCAGGGGTTATATCAATTTTTCAAAACATTGATAATGAGAAAATATAATAATGAAAAAAAAAGAGAAAATATAATAAAGACATTAGATTGAGTCATACATGCCATGTTACATGTTCAGAGTAGTGCTATAGACTGCCAAATTGAATCTCTTACCCCCAAAGTAAAGCACCACTGGGTATGGCCACAAAACCTAAAATATTTTAAATTGTTTTGTTTGTCTTTAGTGACCTCTTCGGTGATTCATCTGAATCCTGATTCAGATTCATAAAATGTAATAGTCATGTTTCTTTTTTTTTTTTCTTTTTTTTTTTTTTTTTTGGTTTTTGGGTCACACCCGGCAGTGCTCAGGGGTTACTCCTGGCTCCATGCTCAGAAATTGCTCCTGGCAGGCACGGGGGACCATATGGGGCACCGGGATTCCAACCGATGACCTTTTGCATGAAAGGCAAACGCCTTACCTCCATGCTATCTCCCGGGCCCAATAGTCATGTTTCTTAACTCTAAGTATAATGAACAAAGTTGTTTCAATAGTAACTAATCAAATGATTTATGAAGTCATTTCTAAAATCAGATTTGTGGGGGTAAAATATTTTCATAATTTGGGGGTAAGAGTGATAGATGGTACAGTAAGTTGGGTGCCTGCTATTTATGTGGCCAACTTGAGTGAAGAAACAGGAGGAATCTCTTAGCTCCACTGAGTGGCCAAAGGAAAAAGAAAAAAACATGGTGTTTATAGGAAGGCCTGTAATAAAACTAAATTCATGTTTCAGATATGTAAGCATTAACATATATCAGGGGATAGACAGAGCTTTTATTCCTGTGATACCTTAAAGTTATTTTTTTTATGTTTTATTTTTAGTGTGTACCTTATTTAATTGCTATGGGCACAGATCCAGAACCAGCTATGAGAAACAAGGCTGATCAGCAACTTGTGGAAATAGACAAAAAATATGCTGGATTCATTCATGTATGTATTCTGAAATCAAGTAACCTAAAATACAGAATTTTTTTCTTTGTACTTTCTTTTAAGCATTAATAAGTTGGCTCCCCCGGGGGCCGGCATGGTGGCGCAGGAGGTAAGGTGTCTGCCTTGCCAGCGCTAATCTAGGATGGACCACGATTCAATCCCCCAGCGTCCCATATGGTCCCCCAAGTCAGGCACGACTTCTGAG